>JAUTBZ010135811.1:0-13470 GCA_032361785.1 Lepetodrilus galriftensis
ACTTCTGAATAGGCAGTTTTCCCAGGGTGTTTGACAGAAGGTAGTGGAGTCACAACAGCTTGGGTTTTCGAGGATGCCAATGCCCATGCTATCAATATATCGTCATTATAAAAACAAAATACTAAAAATTGATAATATTACTAGTATTACCAAATTATAAAATATGACCATTCATTGCTCCAAAACACAGCCTAAATTAGATGTCCACATATGTTAAGTAGGGTAATGGTATACAGTCTAGGGTATTGTTTCTTGAAGCTCTCATATCCACTAGTATGATACGATATGATAGCGCTGGTAAGTGCACAATCCCCATGTATTAAAGATAGCTAGGAATCCTTATGATCTCGTAGTAGATATGAGAGCTTCAAGAAACGATACTTACCTTACCAGGATGGCCTGTCATGTAAATGTGATATCCAAATGAAAACATAATTATTACCAGGTGCACCAAAATAATATGAGCTGACATGGATAAGGTGGAATGATGAAATCAATGAGGGAGATGTTGGCACATAGTTATGTAAAATTTAACGATCATTAACATGCCAGAAATAACAATGAAAAAAAGTACACATGTAGCAAAAAATGTAAAAATTATAACGAAAAAATAACTTTGATTTATTTTTAAAAACAAATTCCTTCAAATGTTACGGTACTCAAAATGAGAACTGAATTACTGATTTTTTTCCAATTTAAGTTGAATGAATATGGAGTTTAACGTCGCGGGAATCTTTCATCCAATCTTTCATCCATTTACGATGATAGATGAGTGAAACTTCATCCCTGACTTCAATACATTATTGTCATTGAACATTATTTATGATGATCTATTTTCCATACACAAGACAAGTTTCTTCTTGAAGGAAATATAGTACCACAGGTCACCACCAACATATTTAACCCTCTCTCTGCTGGATTAGACACCAGCATGGGTCTTTAGGGAATCTCTGGTTGCCTCCAGCATGGAGAAGGTTAATCACCAATACTTATCAACTATCAAAGTATATCATGTACCAAAAAAAACACCATCTAATTCTTTGTTTTTCCTGTTCCTGAAACAGTATTTCAGAATGTTCTAAAGCAAATGCTGGTGAATGATAAAAATGCACAGAACCTCTATTTTTCATGTTAGATTGAATTCTTCAGATTTCAGAAACTAGCAATTAATCATACTCGGATCCAATACATATGCTGAGATCCTTTCCAACATTCTTTGTTGAGTGATACCACTTGTTTGTGTCCAGGACAACTGAAAACAAAGATAATGTGCGTATGATGTATTGTATCTAACATGAGTGGTCATTTAATACTGAATTTATTAAACAAGTTGGTAAGACTGATATTGTGCAAGGCTTTGCCGAGCACAATATCAGTGCTACCGACGAGTTGTTTAAATGTTAGATTATATTTATCACATAACTCTAGTGACTACAGAGTACCAAAAGTAAGAGGCAAAAGACCTGCATAAATCCTACTTTCCTCTACAAAGTAGTACCGGTATCAACAAGATTGAAAGTAGACGGCAAAATTAGGGAAATACTAGTACTCCGAAATAGACGGACAATTTTGACGGTTGCCGGCACTTATTTAAATCATCTGAATGATCGTGTGTGTAGTCCGTGCAGCTGCACGATCATATAGACTGGTGCCCTGTCACATGCCTGTGAAGCAGCAAGCTTGTGTTAATGCAACATAGACAAGGAACCTACATGATAGCGCAAATTATATTTATTGAACGGGTGTTATTGAACTCCAAACCTGTATGTTATGTGATAAATATAATTATTTATATATGTTATGGCTGCATAATCATAATGGTAATATGTTATAGTGACTGGAAAAATATAAATTCTTATAATGAAATCACACAATACTGGCATACAATATGGCATACAATATTTTATCATATATATAATTCCATCAATTTATTTGTCTTATAATTTCTTAAATATTCATAATAACCAACAACACTCACTGATATCTCCTGGGTTGACTGTGATCTTCATTTGACCTCCACATTCCATGTAGCACTCTGGGGGCGGTTCTAGCGTCCACATCTTCGTGCCGGACACCTGCGCCTGCCAGGAAGGGTTGCCCACATTGTCAATCTGAGAACGCATATACCGTACCATCATGTATACTCCTCAGGGAGTTGAGAAGGAAACAAAAATGCACACTGATCCATTGAGTGTGGCAATAAACATGATAAATGAGACTGTCTGTTTCATGCATGTATTAAATTAGATAGAAGGCACTCAATTTTATTAAATTATTATCAGTATTATTAAATTTGACTTTCAGCTAGATTAAATTATTATTGTTGTTATCATTATTAGCTTTATATCAACGTTAAACAAGCACAACAATTTGCATTATTACCATCATTACTTAAATACTAATATCATTTTAACTTCAAGAAACAAGCAGCAATTATTATGATTATTGTTATTAATATTATTATGATTGTTGTTATTATTACGATTAAATATATTGTTATTATTATTATAGTTGAATACTATTTGTATTGTTAACTAGCCGGTGCTCGCAGGTTTACTGCAACATTCAGCACTACGTATGTTGCGGGTTTCCTCCTTCCCTAAACTGACAAGTCGTGATATTAGTGAAAGATTCTAGAAAGCGACTTTAAACACATATTCAAAAAAAAGATAATTAAAAAAATCTTCTAATATAAGAGACTAAATTGTAATATTTGAATATAAGGAAGGAGGAGGAAACCCACAACATCCTTAGCTCTGAATGTTTCAGTAAACCTGAGAGCACCGGCTGGTAATGATGAAGTGTACTCATCAACAACAATTTTCCTTTTAACGGTGCTAGTTTAAACATTTTTTAACCTTCTCCATACATTTGGCAACTGGAGATGCCATAATTCAGTGCTGCGTCATCAAGTTAATCTAGCATGGAGATGGCTGAGTATCCATTCATTTTTGGTGTTTCAATAATAGTTTTCTTTGAACTGTTTAATGACCTCACAATCGCCGTCATGATAACGCACTTAACCAAAATGTTATTTTCCCTCTTCACAATCTGTTAGTGTTAGTTTATAATGAGAAGTTTGTTTCCATATCAGAGCCAAAGAGATACACAGATCGTGTCCAAATCTTTTTCTAGTCACATAGGGGTTTTCTTTACAACTTTGCATCACATTTAACTAGAGCTAGAAGAAATTCTAGTTTTAAAAAGTCGAAGATTTACTGACTGCATAAGAAAATGAATATCTTTCAAACACATACATATATAATATACACACACACGGCACACATACACTCCGATAAACCAGGCTATGATTCACCGTTTATGTCTTAATTAATTCCACGGTTTTCCTCATTATCGTACATCATGGCTGAAGTTATGTCAGTAATTAGAGCTAGTTCTGAGGTTGTTGATTAGTTCTTGTTGGTAGTTGAGCATGTTCAGCTCTGCCATGTTATTTACGACCAGTCTCAGATAGACTCGCAGTCTGTGTTTACTGTTGAAGCAGTGCAGAAAGTTACTGTGATGTTTTATGTTTATTTCTGGGATTTAATGTCTACTCTGTGATATATATAAAAGCAATGCGCCTATTGGATAGGATTCAAATTGTTTAACTCTCTGGTATTATTTATGGTATCTTGGTATACTTGGTGTATTAGCTTCTACATTAACTCTCTCCATGCTGAAGGCAACCGGACATGTCCTAAAGAGCAATGTCTGGACCTAATCCAGCAGGGAGAGGGTTAATGGAAATAATCCAGCAGGGAGAGGGTTAAGTGTATGCCATGTTGAAAAGGAACTTGATATTGGCAATGTATATTATTATATTTTTATTATTTGATTTTAATTTATTCAATTAATGATATTATATTTTGAAGAAGGCACACATCGATATTTCATGTAGTAACAATAACAAAAGTGTTAAATATTTACCAGATTTAATTTTCATGTTAATCAATGGGATTGTCACAATGGTGTTACTGTAGATACCACAAACCATGTTGGCAGTTGTTCTGGAACTATGAATATCAGTCATACCCAGTAGTATATCATCGTGGATGACCTTACCATACTCCAACACCTTTATGAACATAATGTAATCAATAGCAACAGTATAACAGGCAGTGTTTAACTACAATAAACAGCAATATAACAAGAAGTGACAACCTCCTCACATGACAAAACCTAATGATGTTTGCGGTCCGTGTTTGACAATGTTGCAAGTCAGCGCGGTCCAAAACAAATATTTTTTTTAGTATGGCCTTAGTGCAAAGGATAATGCATTAGGCGGATTAGGATTTGCACTTTTAGGGGGCGGGTGGTAGCGCAATCGTAAATCGTTCGACTTCGGAGCCAAAGTCCCCAAGTTCAAATTCTGTCCTGGGACCTAATGCATAAATGTTCACGGATTACCTTTTTGACGCAATATTGATAGGATTTGATGTCTGTACTGTGGTGATTTGCAGTTATCATCCTTGGTCTGTCAGTACCAGCCGGTGCTTGCAAGTTTACTGCAACATTCAATTTGGGATATTCTATGCTGTTTGGTGGAATATGCAGTAAAGCCATACTATACAAGTATCTGCTATTAAATGGATCGTGACTATCTACCAAACGTATGTAATATTGATTTACCAGATGGAGATAAAGCATTAGACCATTCTTATTTTATATGGGGATTTGTTCACACAAAACTTTGAGATGAGCATGAAATCGTATTCAAATAGTGTTTCATAATCTTGGGGCCTGATTCATCAGTATGTTTGTGTGTTAAACTTGTCACAAATTGGTAAAAGATTCCCACAGCGACGTTAAACTCCATAATCACTCACTCACTCATGTAGTAAATGCACAAGTGTAATTCTCAATAGAAAAAGTGTAAATGAACCCATAATAATCTCGAAAACATTTTCAACTCTACTCAAACAAATCTGCTGTATAGCGTTTTATGGAGTAACGTCTGCAGCAGATGCATTCAGAAGGTCTCGTAGCAACCTTGGTATCTCTGCTTTGAGTAATGACATACGGAATGGGTTGCAAGGAGCACACTGCTGTGAATACAGCCTGTGAAGATAGGTGTGAAGAAAGAGGGTGGTCGGTCATTACTGGGCATTCCGCACATTTCAGTGGTCAAGCATGCTGAGAATGCAGCCAGATAGACTTGTTATTTAGACTGACCTGTGGTCAAAGTATCCATTGGGAATTCTGACCTTTTTTTAATTTCTTTTTTTGCTTCTCATTATAAAATTTGTTCCAGAGAACTGTTATGGTGTTGAAATTAAACGTGTCTGATAGTATGAAAATAGTAGTATTAGGATATTAGCACTCTCGTAGTAATCAGCAAACAAGATATTACAAGAGAGTATGCCATGGTCGTATTGGATACGAGAGCTTCACAAAAAGAAACCCTGGCCTATTACCATGGATACAAGTTTATGCTAAGCTTTTCAGCCATACATGCTGATATCTATTTGATAATAAAAAATTAATGAAAAATAATAATGGTCATAAATATTTACGTTTTTTCTTGTTTATTTCAGATAAATCCCAACAGTAAGGCTTGCAACAAGGGCATCAAAGTAGGGGACTATGTCTATGCAATAAATGGACAGCAGGCTGACGGACTGAACCATGCTGATGCACAGTCGCTCATCAAGAACGCTTCAGAAAACCTCTACTTAGAACTAAGGAGGTGAGTCTAGCTTATGGACAAAAGAGGTGAAATAATCTTGAAAGCAGCTCTAAACCTGGTATAATTATATAACCAAAAGAAGATTTTGAGGTAACATTAAACTTGGTCGCCAAATAATTCAGAATAGGAATATAAAACACTCAGTATAACTCGGGAATAGGAATATAAAACACTCAGGAATAGGAATATAAAACACTCAGGAATTGGAATATGACAGATTCACGAATAGGAATATAACATGGATTCCAGAAAAGGAATACAACATAGCTCGTAAACAGTTGTCCCATAGATGAGGAGCTCTAACTAGAACAGTGCACTCAACGACCTATTGAGGAAATGCCAGCTATAAATGTACTCCAATGACAAAGTGTCAATATTCTAAATGTCAAAGTAGTAGGAAGTTGTCTATTTCCTTGTAGCCGCTATCAAACTCATTGTATAGCTGAGGGCCTCAATTTCATTGGGCTGTTCATGCTAGTAGTAATTTCCTAAAACAATTTGATTTCCACACATTGGGGCCCAGTTTCCCAAAGTGATTTTAGCGCTACTGTGAAAATCAATGAAAATAACATAAAGTAACAGCATTTGTATTAATTATAAAGATAAGATTTTTGAGAAATTTGTCTTGGATAGAACATGGTTGAAAATTAATATCTCCAGTACGTAGATCTATTTTTTCAATTTTAAAATTAATATTTTTTTAATTAGTCTATAGTACAAAGACTATTCTAAGTTTAGCAGTAAATGTACTATGTTTCTAAGAGTAATAAAGTAGATAATGTACCATGCATTATATTGTATCAAGATGTGACAGATTTATCTCCGCGACAGCAATGCACAAACCATTCACATAAATGTAATGCATGGTTCATGTGATTGATGAGTATAATTTGACTTTTCATATACTGCAATGTTAATCTGTTAATCCATTAATCTGTCATGACTAGACATGGTATGAGATATTTAGCATTTAGTAATCAATTACGAAATTGCTGCGCACTTGCCTCAAGAAAATGATGACAGAGTTGGCTGTCAAACTTACATTACATGTTCATTATCGTGTCTGGCCGCAAATTCAAAATGGGGCTGCATATGGACGTCAAGTTTTTTAAAAGGTGATATCGTAACTTTTTCATTTTCATGAAATTATGATTGAAGTATACTCTGGTTGTTAGTTCAAAATGGTGCTCCGTATAGACATTAATGTTTTGAACAGATAATATCATAACTCTTTTTTCCCATGAAATCTTCATTGAAGTAGGCTACCATTGGAAGACATCCAAATGTTTCAACCAACTTCTTCAATTCTGAAGTACATGTAACTACACCATTTAGCATACAGTCTATAATAGTTTATCCAATCCTTTTCATTATGAATACAATATATTTAAACAATCTACTGACTGTTCTATAGGGCATATCTTGTTGCCTTTAGCAGTAAAGAGGTTGAATATTGAATCGACCACTTAAATACAAAATTAGATAAAAGTACAATCCACAGATATTAAGATTGTGAGATGCAATGTATTGGATGCCTTAATTTTTCAATCTGCATAACCCCAAAAAATGTCCATTTAGCATGATGATGCAACTAGAAATGCCAGGTAAATGCTATAGTTGAAAGAAGTGTTGCAATGGGATCTATGTTTGCCCATTGCACGCCTGGTGTGGCCACCTCGTGTGAGTGTTTGCCAAATAGGTCATCGCGCCTTGCAAGATACTACAGTACGTACCGTAGCATTGACATAACACAGTCTGTAGGAATAATAAACCAACCCAGCTTTGTTCTTTTGGAGGTAGACACTTGGTTTCAGCTTACATTTGCTTATCTGCAAGGGAAAGATCGTATATTGGGGGACCTATGTCAGATTATTGCGTATCTGCAAGGGAAAGATCATATATTTGGGGACCTATGTCAGATTATTGCTAAATTTAACCATCTCTGCCAGATTAATCAAAATTACTGATATTGGACATGTCTGGTTTTTAGCACCGAGAAGGTTATATATGGTTACAGTGTAATTTTTATGATATGAAGTAAATGTACATTTTGTAGAATATATTCAACATTCTTATTCTTGATTATCTTTATGTTTCACATGCTTAAATTAGGCATGGAATTATGATATAATATTTTAGGTATTGTTGGTAAAAAATGGGATGGGATGGGATAATACTACTAGAAAACATGTTTATGTAAAATTGTTACATATGAGTAGTCTAAAGCACTAATGCAATCAACCAATCAATACATCATTCAATCCATCAATCAATTTCCTGTAATTACAATGACATTTAGAAAGAAATCAACTGTTCAAAAAGATCTTCATGTAAGTTCACACTATTCCATGTTCACAGTAGCCAGGTAATATCTACCATATACCATTACTATAAACAGCTATCACAATAACAACACATCTATTTAAGGTTCATGAGAAGTAAACATCAACTCATACGACTTCTATCATATTGAAAAATCTAAGCCAAGCTACCTACCGGTATATATTGTTAGATTATTGGCAAATGCTGTTCAATGGAAAATCGGAAGCAATAAAAAACATATACCTAGATTGTTATCATTGAATGAAGTCCGAAATGAGATTGGCTTGGTTGTAACACAAGGAAAGGTGTTAACATATCTAAAGATTGATTTTTCTTGAGAATGCGGTTAAGGCACATACATACCATGCATTCTGTTGATACTGGAATCAAATGGTTCTCTGGATGTGTTGACATTCTTGAGAATCAACTTCTTGGATCTTGCAAAAAGGCAAATAATAAAATTGAGAACATTCTACGATATGTTTATTTTGCTAACTGTTTTTTAAGTTGAGGGATGAAGTTGTATTGATTTTGTGTCATGAATGTGTTTGTAGGGGTTGATGGGTGGGGGAATTGGGTGTTGCCGATAGTGGAGTTTGTGACTCTTTTTTAAGTCAGACTTTGACCTTGACATTAAGGACTTAATTCTTAGGTCATAATCCTAGCGCCTGTTATTCAGACTCGATCCCAAATTGTTAATCTATAGACACAGGCAGTTTATCAATATTGCAAACTAGCCATTAATGCGTGTTTCATAGACTGAAGTCACTGTACTGTATACTGTAATATTGATTATAATACTTGCCTTTTAGTCAAGAAATGAATTAGCCTACAACTTATTTTGTATAGAATTACATGTTTTATTTATATTTGAAAATGTCAAAGTGTTGTAGTTGGTTAGAAAGGGCATTCTTAGCTCTTTCAAATAAGATGCCACAAGATATATTTCCAACAAGTCTGACAAATTTTCCGCCACAACATTCAGGGTTAAACTTTGAAAGAAAATGCTAATGCCTGCTTAGAATGCCCAGGTACGAATGCCCAGGTACATGTTGTTCTACCTAGGCTAAGCTGTATGTGTGGAGGTAGGTTACGGTATTGCTACAGGAAGGCAATGTTATTGGGTGGGTGCTAATACCAGCACCACCACCACCACACTGCCACCACTCTGCCACTGCTTTGCCACCGCTCTGCCACAGCGGGGATTGCCCTATACGGCTCCCAGCTGGTCAGTAGAACATAGACATACATGCAGACTCCCTCTGGAGTCGTCCTCCCTCCCTTCGGTACCTCTGTACGTTGTTCTCGCAGCGTGAAATGTCAGAGGAAAGAATGTGATCACTTCAACCCCACTGGATACCTCGGGAGTCAGAATCGTGGACCTTGTGTGAATCTGGACGGTCAGTGTATGTAATAACAGATTTCTTGTTGGAAATACAACATTGCATATAGATTCTTCAGCATGGAATCAATTCGATAGTGTCTTTTGACATTTTGTTGATGACAAAACATTGAAGTAACATGGACGAATAATCTGTTCTGTGAGATCTTGACTTGAAGAATAATAATAACAGATTTCTTGATGGAAATGGAAATGGAAATGGAAAAGGATTCATCGGCATGGAATCGGAAATTAGTGTCTTTTCTTGATTATCGACATTGAAAGAACACATACGCACAGTGCATGTTCTTTTGGATTTCAGCCTTGAGCGATATCAATGAAGTTAATCGAATGACGTATGCCAATGTTCTCGAGAATAAATGATGAAATCGTTTCAAAGTACACGTGCACTGGACTTAACTGATTGCGGAATAAAACCTGGATACTATTCGTGTCTGTGATTTTATCTGGCATTGCCATTTAGACGAGAACTCCTCCCATGTTCAAAACTGCCTTGCAGAAAACATCAACGCAGAGAACAACATTGACGGAAGCCTCCAAATTGCTGTGGACAACTTTTTCGGATACCAGCCAACGTGAAGACTTACAGCTAATAAGTTTCAAGCCTTACAGACAATAATTAGCTCATTTTGAAGTGGTCTATATTACGAGAAGCACTGAACTTGGAGTGTTATTTACCTTTGCCTCGGACGGTCAACACGTTATGCACCGGGCCTGTATGTACACTTGTGTATTAATTGCTGATAAGCAACATATAGGCAAACACTTGTCCTACCTGTGTTAGTGCCTGTGTTAGTGCCTGGAATAGTGCACACTGCCTGTGGATACTAAAAGGCAGTGGGCCTGGACACGTTTTCAAGGATAAGCATATCTCGATGAGATCTCTCTCTCTCGAGCGCTCAATGGCTGTTTTACTTATATATAAATATCATTGAGAATTGACTTCAAGGACTAGTGTTGCACATATCTGGACGAGATCTCGGTCAAAGACTGTGCTGGACTTGTTGTAATTGATTGCTAATAGGACGTAGTGCGGGAGCACGTATGCACCCGTGAAAACCCGAAGACAGGTATTTGCAGAGTCGTGGCTAGAGTCGCGACTGCAGAGTGTTATGAACTGAGATTGGATTTGCAGAGTGTCTCAACAGCAGTTGTGGGTTTGAAGTGTTGTGATTACAGTTGCCAGTGTTGGATTTTCAGAGTGTCGCAACTGCTATTGGGATTTGCAGAGTGTTGCAACTGCTATTGGGATTTGCAGAGAGTCGTAACTGCTATTGGGAATTGCAGAGTGTCGCAACTGCTATTGGGATTTGCAGAGAGTGGTAACTGCTATATTGAGATTTGCAGAGTCTCGTAACTGCTATTGGGATTTGCAGAGTGTCGTAACTGCTATTGGAATATAGGAATCTGTATCAGGAAAAGCAAGGATACCATAGTGTATGGAATTGAGTACAAGAGATGAAGGTGAAACACATTAGCCAGGTATTGCATAGGATATCTAAGATTTCTCAAACATGCGTCGGGTACTGTAAATTGTAACGGATAACAGCACCTTTCTACATTCAATTTCATCATGTAACGGGTGAAAGATTCCTGCTGTGACATTAAACAATAATTCCCTCACTTCCACACTCGAGGACTACATGGAATATTATAGTATACGTTATAGGGGCGGGATGTAGCGCAATGGTAGAACGTTGGACTTCGGAGCCAAAGGTTCCAGGTTCAAATCCCGTCCCGGGGGCCCGGCATCAATGTTCGCGAAAGTTACCTTTCTGACGCGATATTGATAGGATGCACTGACTGTAGAGTGGCAATGCAGTTATCATCCTTGGTCTTGTCAGTACCAGCCGGTGCGCGCAGGTTTACTGCAACATTCAGCGCTACGGATGTTGCGGGTTTCCTCCTGCCCTAAACTGACAAGTCGTGGTGTGTGAAAGAACCTTGAAAGCGGTTCTAAACATTAATTAAAAGGGAACAAAAATCAATTAATAAATAGAACCTCGATATTTACATTACGTTTAGAAAGTAAGAAAAAAACATCATATTACGAAATACGAATACAATTCCAATACTAATTCCTTATATTGTTGATGTTAATATAATTGAACGTGTCCATCGTGTTGGGAAAACAAATACACTGTTTGCTGTCAGTTATCCAAGATTGCATTTGCGCCTGCTGATTTCCCGACAGAATTCCGTTGATGCCAATTTTGGTTTCAAGGTCAAAGTTGGAATTGACGTTACAGTCGCAGAGGGATGTAGAAACAAGAAACTATACATTATTAAGTTACCCCGTGAGATACTCACGTGTGTGTATGCAATGACTACTTGTGATTGTGATCGTGCTTACACTTAGCTTACAGACTGTATGGTCGTAATAAGGTCGATGTGTGGATAGAAATCAGGAGGGTAGATAACCGTAGTGACACCGGTGTCCGGTTTCCAGTGTCTGTGGTTAACGATCGTGCACATATGAGTAACCCTGGGGAGTTTACAACCCGAACTGCCAGATAAAACTCTAGAAGGTTTTATTACAATTCCATCTTATCCTACCGGGTACCTATTCACAGTTGTGTGAACTAGAGCAGTGTGGAGCTAAGCACTTTGCTCAAGAGTGCTACACGATGGCATGAGCTAGCTGCAGATCTGTAGCTATAAGATGCTCCGTTTACTATTTAGCTATATGGTGCCATAATAGATAGCAAAATAGTAAACAGGGCATAGCTACAGACATGCGGCTAGAGCTAGACTCGAATATTAATAACAATACTAGCTATAATATACGCGTTGAACTATAGGTGACTGTCTCATAGCGTGTTCACTGGTGTCAGGTGTGTCTGAGTATACAATAGAAAGAAAGGAATTAAAACCTTAATCCTGTAATCGTTATATTGAACTTTATAAGAACAACACATGTACCGTACCGTAGAGGTAATAACAAGATTATTATAAATATATAAATAGTACAACTTCAAGAACATCAAAGGGGGCTATTCTTTATTTATTTGTATTTTTTAAACTGCATATATGTCGATCGTTTATTCCTGTAAAGAATTTATACATGCTTTTAAAATGTCATCCGTTTCAGCATCAATCAGCTGATTGGTTTTCAGTAATCTTATTATAAAGAGTTAACACGAGTTTCTCTTGTATTGGAACCAGGGATCATGTGCATGAACTCATATGCCCCTATATAATATAAAACAGTTGTCCATCTTTTATGTAGGCTATCTGTCGAACATAGTGGTTGTTTTCAATAAGACATAATAATCCCTACACATATTAATATACGTAATTCCCATGCGTTATTCTTGATATCTTAGTTCTTAACTTGTTTATGTTATCGAGATTACAGGTCTGGGGCCCGTTCCACAGAACAATCGTAGCTTACGAGAGTCGTAACTCCTACGTTAACATGGAGTTACTAATGAGGTACCATCACGTACGTAGAGCTACGATTGTTCTGTGGAACGGGTACCATGCAGGGACCTGTTCCACGAAATGATCGTAGCTCTACGAGAGTCGTAACACTTTATACTTTATAGAACTGGAAAATTATATTAAAACAGTTATTACTCTCGTAACTCTACGATCGTTTCGTAGAATGGAACCAGAGCATCTATTAATCTCAATCTCCTTTTTATCATACAACTCCTAAAAGGTACTCTCAAGTTTGAGAACTTTCTTAAATAATGTCTTCCAAGAATATGTTTTATAAATACCGGCCCAGAACAGCTAATCTATTTCCACTTTAGGCTTGAAATAGATGCCAATAGATGCTATAGTGTGCAAGTGTTGAATGCTCAGAGCGACAATCGATTAATAAAAGTGAAAAACGAAAGCATAGAATTAGAACCGTTTTTGTTGGAATAGTCATGTGTTTTAGTTCGTATGGCTATACAAATAATATACTAGTATATTAAACTTAATTCAATAAACCATTCCTGTGATGTGAGTCGTGTGTGTGTGTCTCTATCTCTCTCTTTCTCTCTCTCTCTCTCTCTCTCTCTCTCTCTCTCTCTCTCTCTCTCTCACACCCACACACACACACACA
>JAUTBZ010135822.1:0-13468 GCA_032361785.1 Lepetodrilus galriftensis
GACTATTCATTAGGGCTTGAATATGACTGTTCATTGGGGCTTGAATATCACTATTCATTGGGGCTTGAATATGACTGTTCATTAGGGCTTGATATGACTGTTCATTGGGGCTTGAATATGACTGTTCATTGGGGCTTGAATATGACTGTTCATTGGGGCTCGATTACTCTGTTAATTAGGGCATGTCCAGTAGACTCCAGCAGAGAGAAGGTTAAATAGATTCTCTTTTGACAGAATTATCCCCGATCACTCCGTAGATCGTATCTGAAATCATTCCGGCCCACGTATACATCACACGCCTGCACAAGAATACAAAATGACTTTCTTTGTTGCATCTCGCACTAAAGCATAGGGACACGCTCAAAAAGCAATCTTAAGCCTGGGATGGCAATTTCAAGAGCATTCAAACCTTTACAGAAAAGGTCGAATTCATATAATATTGCTTAAAGAAACAATGCAAACATGTTGGCGCTCCAATGATTTTTACTCAACAGCCGTCAAAGCTGGACATGTTGGCCACATAATGGAGCTTAGGCTAAGACTGCTTTGTTCCGTGGGCTATAGGGGCCACGCTCTGTCAGGGCAAGGACAGGTGTACGACAGGGTTCCCTATTCTGTCCCTGGGTCTTCGGGTCCAATGCGCAATTTTTACGAGGATCAGCACGTGGGTCGGTGGAGAAGAATTCACAAAAGAACGGATCATTACAGTTTTTCGACCTCCGACCTTGTATCCCTTCTAGTTATTCCTAGAGGCCCCACACCTCCGGTTCAACGAAGAAGTAACGAGGTTCTGAATTTGTTCAGGCACGCTAATTCTGATGACAATCGTCGCAGATCTCTTGTTGTTGTTTCATTACCATGATTTTCTACTGCAAGTCGATGTATCGTGTCACCAACGTTTGGAACGATCACATGGCAACTTGCTCACACATTCCTAACACACACATTCTATGTGGTAATATTATACGTTATTACGAACATTTGTAACAGTTACACGTTTTACACCATTTTCTAAAGTATGTTATCAATATGAAATAGATCTTTAACACCAAACTATAATTTGAAGACAAGGAAACACATAAATTATATATATCTGTAAATTATTTTAAAGAAATCTCTCAACCCTTTTAACCTTCTCCCTGGTGAATAAAATCAAAGTGTTCTATTTCTACATGTGATCGGGCAACCTAAGTCACCTTCAGCAGGGAGAGGGTTAAGATACACCAGATTAAAACAAACTTAATACGACGCTGAAATATCATCATTTCTCACATAAATCTGTTCTCATCAGAATCAGAAAAAAAGAAGTGACACTTTCATCCGATATTCAACATATGTGGCATAAGTACGAGAATGTCTCTTTATTACATGTGCCCAATATGTAGATAGTATGACAGAGCACCTGTCATCTTAGTGTGACAGCGCATTCATCAAGATCGCAGACCCTCCCAGGGATAAATGTCCATCTTAGTAGCTGTGGACATCAACACCAGACAACCTTAGACAACCTTCAACAACCTCCGACCCCAACAGCCGACGACCTCAACAACCATTGACCTCAACAGCCGGGCAGACCTCAACAACCATTGACCTCAACAGCCATCGGCTTCAACAACCATCGACTTCAACAGTCACTGACCTCAACAGTCAATATCTCAACAACCATCAACCTCAACAACCATCAACCTCAACAGCCATGACATCAACAGCCACGGAGGTAATCCCCAAGCTGTCACTCACTGCAAACAAACCTATCTAGCATGATCATCCCCGTAATTCTCGTAATGGAAAACAATGGTTTTCTCTGTTAAGCCAGTTAATAAACATACAAATGAATTTCATAAGTATTGTGTACCAATTTATACCCAGCACATAATGACTCATAGTAATTCTATTAAAAACCACTAATGGAAATATATATTTAATAATTCTAGCCCTGATCCCTAATGGTGATTTATGTATAATAACTCTATTCCAGACACCCCAAATTGTTATTTATATACAATAATTCTAGCCAAAGTCCCTGATGTCTACATATGTACAATGATTCATTGTATTCTGATGTGTTCAATCATATAAAAGTAATTGATTTCGTAGAAATATGCTTGCAATTTTCATCCATCACAAAGTGCTGACCATCTTCCGGCGAAATCACGACAGCATTTGGTGAAGCGTACCCCACCATCTCACTACATTCCTTCATTTACATGGAAACTATTTTCCCCATTGAATGGGGGGGAAATAAGAAAAAAATATGGTTTGTAAATTGGACAAGTACCTTTGACATCTCATTGATATGTACATTGGTAGAACATTGTATCACCGAGGTGTCCGACTTGAAAGAATTCATTGAGGTCTCCCAATACTGACTTGACAGGCCGTCAGTCTCTATTGAACTCAAATCAAATGAGTTTGTCAGAGTTTTTGTCCACTGAAGATCATAACCTACGTTGGATGCACGTTCTACCAGACTACGTGTCAGAGGTCGTGACCTTACGGTGGTTGGGGGGCGAATACATACATGTCATTTTCTTTTATTGATCCTGCTATCATTTTCAAGACATAAATAATGATTTTAAGTATCAATTTATTGATGGGATTTTGATGCGTGAAGGGATTATTTTGATGAGACACATAAACTAAAAGCTCACGCAAAGGTGGCAGGTTTTCACAGGTGATGGTAATCCTAACACCACTACCAGTAAAGAAAGAAAGATTTTACAAGCATATGCAAATATTAGTACACTGACTTTAATTATGGTCTTTAAGAACTGTTATACTAAAAGCCCACAGAACAAAGACAGAATTGTAAGATAACACCAGATGGATGTTTTTGCTAGAAACATATGTTTACCACCCCCGAAATCTGGCGATCAAAGATCAAATTTCAATTGTGAAGCCGAAATCATCTTTCTCAGTATGAGTCCAATTGGAGACCGATTTAGCAACACACAGAGATTGGGGGCCGACCCTTTGATGTGTTTACTTTTCAAAAGCTCAGCATGTAGCTCCGCTTGGAAAATTGGCATTTTAACCTTTGATAGGCTTTCCTCCACTTGGAACCGCGGAGGTTTTATCCTTGTACGGATGCCCATTGTTCCTAGTGTCAGCTTTCCGCAGTCGAAATTTCCATCATATATCTTCCCACAAATGATTTGAAAACAACAATTTAGCTTTGACAAAGGGAGAATTGAAAGTTAAAAATGAGATTTGCAGCCAAAATACATCAATGTCGTCGTTTGCGTAAAGAAATATTTTATACTTGAATGATAATGTGGCTTTTGACAGGTAATATTTCATCACCCCCATGCTCCCTCCCAACCAATAACATCTCTCCCCCACACAAGCAACTTTCCCCCACCCCAAGCACTCTTCTCCATCCCCAACCTATCCCAATTACCACCCCCAACTCTCCCCTACCCCAAGCACTCTTCTCCACCCCTTCCCCAGTCCATTTACCACACCAACTCTACCCCCACCCCTACCCTATCCCATGCACCACCCCCAACCCACCCATCATCCTACAACCCACTGAAATCCTTTCTCCCAATATTTAAAATCACGAATCCCTTATTCAACTACAGCTATACAATAATGGCCATTAGACATGTAAAGGATAATCTTAGCATTCCGGACGCCATAATGGACATAGAAAGTAATCGATCCTTAATGACTGCAATCACACAACAATACCGTCCCGAGGATCAAGACATCAGTTAGTATAGATAGCTTCACTTCACCGATAACCCAAAAAGTCCATAAAAATCCCATAAAGGTTACAACCATAATTAGGACTAACCCCAGAAAACCCATTATGAACCGGTCTGATATAACGTACGCTATTCACTATTATGTACAGCTATTCACTATTATGTACGGATCTCTTCTTCCATCAACATTTTTCACATTAATATGATTAGAACGGACCACACCGTCACATGAAAGGGATGCCTACCTACGGCAAGATCTTACACACCAGGTCAAATTGAACTTGTGAAATAGTCCCTCGTTTTCCAAGCCAAATGCAGCAACCACAAACTTGCGAAGAATGCTGATTGGCCATTATTTTCAGGTTACCGTGGTGACCTCATGGGGAATTACCCTAATCAGACCAGGCACCTAGGGTCTGCCTGTGCTCACCGGTGAGTAGACCGGACACTTCAGACCACTGGTAACTTCTACAACGAGCAACTTTAACCTTTGATTTGGATTCCGGTAAAACTTATCAGAATCAGAATCAGAATCAAGGTCAACTCTGTCCATGCTGGATTAGGCACAGGCACAGGCACATGCATAGGCACACAGGCACAGGCCACAGGCACAGGCACAGGCACAGGTAGAAGGCACAGGCACAGACACAGACACAGACACAGGCACAGGCACAGGCACAAAGGCACAGGCACAAGCACAAAGGCACAAGCACAGCACAAGTACAGGCACAAGCACATGCATAGGCACAGGTCTTCAGGACATTGCCTTGTGCCTTCAGAATGGAGGTATAATCAAGATGACAAGAATACAGAAATACCTCGCTGCTGAGTTATAACTGTATTGATACATATTTGATAGTCATTGGTATTAATAAGATACTGACTTATCCACAATTTTGAATTCTGAAATACTTAATAAATTATGATAATGAAATAGTGAAAAATTGCAATAAATAAATAAATAAATGGTGAACAAATTGTGATACTGAAATAGTGAATAAATTGTGATAACAAAATAGTGAACAAAATTGTGATAATTCGCCATGATGATGATGCAATCTATCCTATCTGACTGTCGGCACCATGTTTACCACACACAGCTATGGTATATCTTGTAGAAGAAGTGATATTATTCCGGGGGAAATATACAAATCCTACTCCTACACTACACGGTTGCACATTTCCAGCAGATGCGCTGTAAACAACAGACTGTGTACCACACACAATGTATATCGCCTTGGAACATGTTGGATGAAAATAGCATCTCGTTCAGTATCACTTTATCTGAATCTTTGCACATCTTGGTGAATCATAACATGCAGTCGAGGAAAAACATGTGCTGCATACGTGGCCATGTAAAACATTTAAAACATTTATCTAAAAAACTATGGGTCGAATAAACTGTGGGCCATAGAGAGAGTGTGGGCCACACAAACCATGGGTCACTAAAACTGTGGGCAATAAACACTATGGGTTGCATAAACGATGGGCAGGATAAAGCATGGGATATATAAACCATGGGTCAAATAAAATAATCAGTGGGTTGTATAAAGAGTGGGATACATAAATAGTGGGTAGGATAAACAATGGGACACATAAAACATGGGCTACATAAGCAATGGGCAGCATAACCAGTATTCCGCTTAAACCATGGGTTGCACAAACCATGGGCTCATACAGTGGGTTGCATACACCCACCAACATCACCACAGCCTGATACAAAGTGTCCACAAGATGGAACCTTTTTCATGACCTCATAACATTATGTGTTACCCCCAGGAATGCGTGTGTCACCGACACCAGATAACCCGTGCCTAACAACTAACAATAATAATGCAAAGTGACTGCGAAATCAGGGGCAGTTTGATGGGAGACAGAGATTGGGTCTCGGAGACTGGGAATTTGACAGTTTGACAAATGAAATCTACCTTGGTAAAACTAAGAAAAATGAATAAATTAAAGCTTATCGAGCCCGCGCCACTCGACTGTCTGAGATAATTAGCAATGCTGGCTTTGTGTGTTACCTTTCCCATAACCGACAAACTCATAGTTTTCAGGTTTGCCGAGTTTGTGAAAACATCAGAAAAAGGTGGCAAGATACTGTCCTATGCTTGAGAAGTCGGGAGGATGGTTAGGGCCCGCGTTGACAGACTTCAATATTTCTTTTGGATATGCAAACCGTGAAATATGGCTGGGCATCCGGTATGAAATTGAACGAAATAGAATATGTTAACAGCGTGCTCGTACTCTGGTAACCCGTGTGGCCAGTCAAGTAAAACCCGAAAGCGGAAATCATTGGAGTGCTGGTGTACATTGTCAGCGTTCCCACTTGGGAGGCTTGTCCGACACACAACACAACACCCAGCGCAGCTCTGTAGCTTGTAGAACAGTCACAGAACCCCAGCTCTCCGACACCCAACAGCTCTGTAGCTTTTAGAACAGTCACCAAACCCCAGCTCTCTGACACCCAACAGCTCTGTAGCTTGTAGAACAGTCACCAAACCCCAGCTCTCCGACACCCAACACAGCTCTGTAGCTTGTAGAACAGTCACCAAACCCGGGTTCTGTAAGTCACCTAACACTGCTCTGTACAGCCAGTCACCTAACACAACCCACAGCCTACAACAGCCACCCTGCGTATAGTGTTATTACACCTCGGCTAGGGTTACCTCAGTCACAGGTATTTCCATGTACCCAGACCTTATCCACACTGTGTTCGCATGTCACAGCCTCATTACAGGCCCCGCAACAATTGTTGAGACTCAGCTGCCCAGGGAATGGGTCCGAGCCTCTAGGGCCGTCAGGCAGGCAATGGGTCCACTAGCTGCAAGACCCTGTGTTTGTACCCTGGGCCCCATTGGTAATACTATCTACCACCAGCATTTAGTGCTGTCTCAATGTCGCTTGTGAGAAAATTGGCCCGGAAATAAGCATTTCTAGGATAATCAAGTCCACGATTTGCTTGGCAGATTGTGAGATAAGTTATGAATGTAATGAATACATGAATCCAGAAGTGAACTAACAACCTGGACAAAGGATCCAATGAAGTAGGCACTTACTTCGATGCGTTATTAGTTATTTATGACATTATGAAACAGCTGTACTTGGTAGACCAACTAGCCGGAACCATTTCCTGATGTTGATGTTGATGAATTTATTGAAAATAGAATTACATCCTCCAGTGAAAAATATATTTATTTGAAACAGGAACCAAAAGAATTATCTGCCTACTACGAAGATGATGTTTTTTATTCAGTTTGAACAGATACCGATATTAAGTATAACAATAATCAATTTGTATTTTTCTGTGACGTCTCATAAATATTCAACGACATCCTGTTACATACCACGCACTCCATTACATTACCAGCAGTTGAGTATGTTATTCATGACCTTCAAATATTCATGATTTCTCCCATTTCCCTGGTTGCGTAACAACATAAAGCATTTATCAAAGCTCAACATTTCCGGCAAGGTGTACATGGAATATCAGCCTTAGATTCTTTATTCATGCAAATGCTGTTTTCTTCAGAAAAAGCAGACAGGATAAATAGATTTTCGGGCATTTAATGGAAATCAATGTGACAGGATCTAACTGGCTGGCATCAATATCCTAAAGGCAGTTATACTCGCTTTCTGTTGCCCGATAAACAATCATAATTTTTCGCGCACATTAAAATTGTCGATGATGATCCATCACACGTTCATGTACAATGTTCGAGCTGATGGATACGTTCACCGAAACTGTCATATTGTGCCGCACCGACTGCCCATACAATGGCCCGGAGGCATGTCACATGGCCTAGAAGTGTGTCACATGGCCTAAAAGTGTGTCACATGGCCTACAGGCATGTCAATCACGACTGGGCGATACAATGCCAAGCCCCGAAGCATCGAGATCGACATCTTCAGAAACGCTCCGTACCCTGAACGAGTGCCTTCCGACGCATTAACTTCAAATACGTACATTACCTGGACATACAATATTCATTCATATTTGCGGCTACACCCTCGAAAATGCTTTTCACACATCACTAACATTGCCGGAATAGCAACAAAGAAATCAAACGCTGTCAAATCCTGTCAGGAATATCGGCAGATATGTATGAATGTATTTTCACCTCACCTAGCTTGAATTGATATGGGAAAGATGAGTGATAGGTGTGATATAGGTGTGATATAGGTGTGGGATAGATGTGAGATAAGTGTGATAAAGGAGCTCGAAGATGAACTATTTTCAAAACCTCCCATAGTGGCGTATGTCAAGGCGATGTCCTGACACCAGAATCTTTCATTCAAATTGCAGATGTTTTTTTTCCAAAGGAATACGCAAAATGTGTGTATTGAAAGACGTAGATTGTATTTAAACCATCAACATGAAATGACTCCTTATGATAATTGTGACCACACAGGAAATATAAATTTAAAACTTGCACCGTATACACCTGCATTGAACTCATTCACAATATATATTACCTTCCCTGCCAGTATGATAAGGTAAAATGTCATACTGAGCGTATCGCTTACAGGAAATATCAATGGTAACTACACCCAAGGTGATACAGACACACGAGCGACCGCGGACAAAGCCGCTAGCCCACAGAGCTGGAACTGAAGGAGGAAACATGTACAATATTTGATAACCTATTAAGACAAGTGAATATCGGATAATGCTAACACACAAAACTGCAGCAAAACCTTAGATGTGTGGCTAGGCATGACAATCCACCTCAGCTCTGATTGAGATCACAGAAGCAGTAATCCAATACCAAGTGAGTTGAAGTTGAGGTTGGTCAAAACAAATATTTGTTGCTTTCTGATACAGCCAGGGGGGCGATTTTCATTTAGGCTGTTGTAAATTATGTCTAGTAGGCTAATGACCCCTTTTATCTGCGTGGAAATCGCAGGTGTATCCCTGTCCACACCGTCCCTAAGGGCGTGCGGTCAGCTCTAGGTGATCAACTTCTAATCACAGGGCCCCCTGCATCACCTGGTCCAGCTCAGCTGGGTCCATCGTGGCCATAAAGTCCTTAAGGACACGTGGCCATAAAGTCCTTAAGGACCACCACGGTCCATATGGTCCTCTCTCTTGAGGACAATCAGTCACGGCATGTCCTGTTCAGGACGACAACCGTGACATAATCACCAATGAACACTGCTCACCTATGTCGTGAGTGGATCGAATAAAGTGGACTTAACTTTGACGTTCATGTGTTCCTGAGTGGCAATGCAAACCAAGCTCTCAGTAGGGAACTGAGAAACAAATGCATCCGGGATAGTGCAGCCATCTGGTTACGGCAGGGGGCAATCCTGGAGTAACTACATGTTATTGTAAGATAAATGAATCATGGCTGTTAGGTGTCTGAAGAGAGGAAATATACTGACTGTATTCCATAAAATACCTTCAAAAGATTATGTAAAACGACTGTTAAAATATCTATTATATAGTTTCAATTTCGTTCAATATTGTTGAAAGCATTTTTTTCATCAGTAGTAGTCCAATAGATTGTATTTAATGTGGAATAGTATGGTGGTAATGTTTGTAAATTTAACTTTTCAGAAAATAACTATTCATAAATAAAAATACCAAGATGATATCAGATATTGTGAATTTTTCTGGAAACATGTATGAACTCTTCACCACATGAAACAGGAAACAATGTTATAAAAAAACCAACTCGATCAATAGATATCGTGATGGTAAGCTCTGACTGCTTCGGACGCCGGATGAGGATCAGTCACCATCAGGAAAAGCTATCTGCCCGGAGGCAGAACACGGAGACAGAGGTACGACGGAAGCCTCCAACACAGGAGAGCGTGAAGGGGAACTAACTTCTCCCAGACACAATGACTGCGTAAACTCGGAGATCAGCGACGTAACGCTGTGTGATACCGGCCCCGAGATGAAGAGAACCCTTCTCCGTCGATCCCGTATTAACCCGGATCTATCTGCTCCACCCTTATCTCAGATTGAGATCCCATATCTCCTGGATCTCATCTCTCGGTCAGTTGCTGACTTACCCCGGTACCGATGTCTCACTGTGACGACAATTGCGGAGACACGGTTGGTCAGGAAAGGGTTAAAGTCAGTGAAAGTACACACTTGTACGGTAGGAATCTGATGATTGCCGTCATTAGCCTAAAGACAATATGAAATGATTGATTGATTTGGGGGTCAACTCGGGGTAAATGTTGTTTTTCCACGGTATTTCAGGGATGCTGACTTAGCCTGTTTATGGTAGAAGATCCCACAATAAATCTGTGTTACAGTAAGACCCAAATCCATGACAGCAACAGATTAACCCGGGGTTAATAACTGATCACTACATGCGTTCCTATCTGTCATACTGGTCTCCACAGTGGAAAACAAACCTGGCCCGAAATGGAATAAAACTCGAACTTTTGAACCATGTGTAACTACCATTTGTATCATGAACGTACAATGTAAAAACTCAGGTATATAAATTGATCCACTTGCAATATCTCAGATAGCAGATGACAACCCATATACCGGTACCAGGAAAACATGTAGAATAATTGAGTGTGATTATGTGGAGTTTACGGTCGTTGTTGGAATCTTTCACCCATTTGTAGCATACGTACACTTTTGAATGTATGTTTAGCAAAATATAAATCCGAACATTATTATTATATTATTATTACATACTGGGTAAAGAATTCATCACGGAAACTAAATTATTTACATGAATAACAGTCATTTAGGCTTGAAAATTCATCACGACACAAAATGGAATATCGGTCGTCGATCTGCATTTTGAAGGCATATACCCATGCATAATGAAGGAAGATACGAACATTGAGTGGCGATACCACCACCTGTATTACAATACTAATGTGCCCCAGTATTGCCGCATCACTGTACGACACAATAAACTGGAGTTGAATCACCACCAGCAATGTATTACAATCCTAGTTAAGATCAGCATCTGATCGCCTCTGAGATGAGATGAATTCAGCCGTCTTCTCATCCTTGATGTCCTGCCTTACAATATCTCACAATATCTCGCGTTATCTCAGAGCTCATCGCCATCACGTGTAAGCTACACTCCTGGTCTGTTCCCGGGTTTGCATAGCACACGGACCTGGCCCAACGCTAAGAGGAACGCATGGACCATAACACTGGCTATCTGAACGAAATCAGAGTTGCTAATCTGAACAAATGACGCACACTTTGTGAAATTAACCGCTGGCGTTGATAACACGTGCTCTGAACATCGTTCACGATGGCTGTGTAAATATTGCAGAAATTTCACAAAGATAATTCAAAATTTATGTGAATTTAATATCAATGAAATGCGAGTTTTATATGGAAGCAAGTGCAATAAACACCTTTCAATGTGTAGTTCACATAATGTCGCTAACTACAAAGCGTGAATGGGGTACTTGTTGATATTGGATCCAGGGCCAGACCTCAACTCCATATATTGGTGAAATGCTTGTCATCATTAGAGTCATTTATAACCCTGGAAGGAGTCTATGGAAGACAGAAGTGGCCATAACGCTCTGATTTACTCGCCATTGTAAACAGACCTGGTCAGGTTGCCACTGTACGAAGAAGTCTTAACCGAGGCTTGCCACAAGGATAAGGTAGAACCTTCACATCCTCAGGGACAAACACTAACACCAATCCCATATAATATCACACTAAAAACATTCCATTATTTAATTAATATTTCCTGGAGATATCATGGATTGTTATGATCTCAATGAAAAATACTTCCTCGTCTTCTTTGCATTATACTCATTATTCAATACATTAAAAATTAGTAAATGGTTTTTTTTAGTTACTGAGTATAATACTTTGCTAAAGTACTAAGAATACTTCATGTTCTCTATGACTTAATAATGTGTTATAAACAATAAACTCAAGAATCACTACATTAAAAATTATTAATTTTTTTTATTACTTTTTTTATTTATTTTTTACTTTTCTAAAATACTAAAAAGACTTCAATTTCACCATGGCTTGAAGCCTATGGATAATCACGAAGCCTGTGTATTAATGTGTGCTGGTGTATGTCTGGGAGTTCTTGGTGAAGGAGGCTGCTCATGGTCTGCGCGTATCTGTGTTTGCTCTGGAAGGTCATGCCACATGCTGGCTAGGGTCTAGATACGGTCCACGCAGCCCTCAGTTCCAGGTCTGTATATACCAGATGACACTTGTTACAAGCTTCTTCCACGTATTGTTTTACCCTATGGAAATAACCACGGGTGTGTAGAACCACTGCACGGCAAGCAATCCACTGAAATCACCATCACAACAAGTGTCCATTCAGAGAACGTAATGAAGATAAACACGCGGCAAACAAACCAAGGATCGAGAAATAATCGCAAAGAAATCCCGGCAATTTAGAGGTGTTACTGGAACCAGGGGGAGGAATGAATGGAGTTATCTTAACCTGGGATTATCAGATATCCATGGTATCCGTTGGCATAATCCCGATAAAATAACAAACATATCTATTCTGGGTTCATATCTTGATTATCTTGCCATCTCGTATAGCAGAGCTGGGCGCGACTTTTGAATAACACCCATATACTGTATCAAAAGTCATACAGACTTCATCGAGCACATGATTATGTAAGTCCAGGGTCCGAGATTATGAACCTTTCTGAGCACGAAAACGTACTCAGACTATGACGTCACATGACGTTTTATGAACACAATTCTGAGTCGAGTACAGAAAGGTACTCAGAAAGGTTTCGTAATCTCGGGGCCTAGCCTTGTTCAGAGACTCTCCAGGGTAGGGGTTTCTATACAACACGTTATTTCTTCAGGCACCATTGTCCACGTGTCTGTGTATGCTGTATACAAACAGGATTTCCTCTGAGCAACCTTGCAGGAAATGTTTCCCCGTCGGTAAAACCGCACATTCCTAAACCACAGAGGTACATCAGTATCTTCATCTATCCGCAGGACTGCATACGGAATGCATACGGAATGCTGCGGAACACCGGGAACAACATGGACCTAGAAGTCCAGTTCCTCCCCCCTTCCCCCCCTTTCCCATTCCCCATCATGCCAGCTATCCTGGAGGTAGGAGGGAAGGGGGGAAGGGGGTTATTATTTCAGGATTTAGCTGCACAATCACAAAGAGAGAGAGGTGAGGTGAGCGTGGGCTTTAGGATTAGGACATAAACAAAGGCAAGTCTAATCCACACAGATGGCATGCGGAGGAGTGTGCGGGAGATGTGCGAGTACTGCACGATTACCGCGAGTATTGCACAAGTACTGCTAGTATTTCACAAGTACTGATAGTATTGCACAAGTACTATGAAAGTCCAATATGAATACTTCCATGCAGGGTCACCCTATTAGCTATTTCAGTAGAGTGTTGCACTCATAATTCAGAAACTCAGATTTGAATCTGAGGATCAGCATGGTGTTGTAATGGCGCACAAAATACAGTTTCCTGTAGCAATGGTAATGTCTTTATGATTTCCATTTTCCAGGAATTTTTTACAAAATTATTTTTTCATCCTTTTGCGCGAGTACAGTATGAGTACTGCATAAGTAGACTATGAGTACTACGTGAGTACACAGAAGGACTGCTCTGAGCAGGCTTAGTTCCGACTACCAGGAATAACAAGAGAGGATTCTGTCAGCAAAGGTAATCTGTACAAGCATGTGCTAAACCCTGAACACATGTGGCTTCATGGGGCCTGGCAGTGTGTGTGGGGGTGGTGGGGGGTGGGGGTGGGGGTGGTGGAAGGTGGGGGAGGGGAGGGAGGGGAAT
>JAUTBZ010135833.1:0-13467 GCA_032361785.1 Lepetodrilus galriftensis
CTAGTAGAAATTCATAACATTTGTTATTTGTATCACTATTCAGGCTAGTAAGTTTTAAAGTTAGTTTCGATCGCTGATTTAAACATCTATTTAGACATCCCATCTTTTTATATGGCAGGCGGAACTAAAGAAATATCTTAAAGATATGCAGTATCTTGAATGCAATTTTTATATGACGGGCAAAACCAAAGAATTATCTTAGATTACACAGCACCCTTACACTTTCCTTACCTTCCGTGTTATTGTTATGATGCATGATTTCGAGCAACAAGTTTGTTTCCATGGTTGAGTTGGGGCCCAGCAGCTTGATGGGGACACGCCCACTGAGCGATGGACAGGAGGTGTATTATGCTTTGGTCAAATAGCGCTTGGTCGCTATCATTCAGAATTTGACACGGTTCAGCGGTGGGATAGAATAGAATCAACCGGCTTGCTAGAAGCCCCGACTGTATTGACTGTTGAGTAGTTAGAGGCTCTAGAACTATACTGATTACTTCTTTCTTTAACTCGTGCAAGGACAATTCCATCTCTTGATTAGGAAATTGTTGTATTCAAGGGTCAATGGAGGTGAATATGACGTAAAATAAATTTGTTACGGGTGGTTGTGACGGTTTAGGGGTGGTTTGTGTAGCAGGTGTGAACGAGGGCACCTGTTGAGAGTCTCTATTTTTGCCTTGTGTCTGTCAGGTTGAGCTTGGCTGAAAAAGTGAAACTGTTTACAAAGAAGAAGGAAGAAAAGACGTCTGCCAAGAAAGATGTCCCAGTCCCGAGAAGGAAAGCCCGCAAAAACATTTCCAGATACAATACTCAAGTAAGTCAAGTGTTTTGAATACTTCATCCGTTCCTAGTATCTTATATCAATTCAGTCTCTTTTATTAATTCACTGTTCTAGGGTGAATAGAATGAGAAGAAACCTTGAATACTTCACCAGTTCCTAGTCTCTTAAATATTCAACGTTCTAGGGTGAATAGCATGAGAAGAAACCTTGAATACTTCACCAGTTCCTAGTCTCTTAAATATTCACTGTTCTAGGGTGAATAGCATGAGAAGAAAACCTTGAGTACTTTATCAGTTCCTAGTCGATAAATAATCACTGTTCTATTAGACTATAAGGTGAATAGAATAAGAAAAAAATGTTACTTCATTAGTTCCTGTTCTAGGGTGAATAGAATGAGAAGGAATCTATGCAGGAATCTTATCATGGATGATGTATTTTTGTAATGCTATATGCAAATTTGTGAAAGATGGTAAAATTGTGAATTGTGTTTTAGAACAGACTGCTAACATTAGTCTGTAATTAATGCATACGTACTGAATTAACCACACTCAATCTTGTAGAACATCTTCAGTTGTTAGAAGGATCACAGCAATCCATGCAACTGTCTGTTGACATTGTGTTATTTGCAATACAACTGTAAACGTGACAGTGCATACGCTAAGGTTTAAGTTCCTTTGTCTGGATTGCTCAATTAAATTGTGCTGTATTACGGTGTGAAATTCTTTACAATTATTTGATGTTGAGAAAGATATGTACTTTATGCAATGTGAGTTAAAAATACCAATGTATCAGATGACTGGTTTTGAATAGATATGGTTTCATAATCGTGACCTCCTGTGGCTTGCGTTTCATCAAAAAGTTGTACTGTAGTCATAGCCCCCCTACCCCGTTCCACAGAACAAGATCCACAGAACAATCGTAGTGCTGCGCGAGTTGTAACTCCTTAGCAACTCCTTGCTAAAGTACAGAAGTTACAACTCTCATTTAGACACTGGCCTAAGTCATGGAGTACGCCATTCTTTTATTATAGCAGAATAAGGAAGTAAACCTCGATTTAGAACTGGAATACACGTATAGTTATTTTCATGAAACGCTGCACAGGTGCGTTGTACTGATACAAGTAAAGTTCCTTGCACACCAGAGGTGAATATTGCGGCGACAAATTCAGCAATTTATATTCTGAGATAGAACCTTGTCATTTATCTATTTGCAATGATAAATTTCAATAGAATATTTTGTTGTCACGGTGGTAAATCGCTGGCCTATGTTTTGTAATGACCTTTATGGTTGGAATCTGTGCTTTGTGTGTCCATTTCCTTGTTACATCTAGTCTCGTCGCAAATGGGTGAAAGATTCCCGCAGCGACGTTAAACTCCATATTCACTCACTCCATCTAGTCATACCATCCTGAACCAATACAACTGGTCATATGCTATACTGATAGTTCATAGCACATTGCAACTGTCATCTATATGTGTTTATACAGACAGTTTATGTCATTGGTTTAGATTAAAATTTATGCGAGACAGTTTATGTCATTGGTTTAGGTTAAAATTTATGCGAGATATTTACATTGGTTGTTTTTTAATATCGAATAGAATTACTCGTTTGTTATTGGACAATAAAACTTGTCACCTTATTGCTGGAGTTAGTGCTATATCAATACATTGGTATTTAAACATATATATATCTATTCAGTATAGGTTTTGGTATGACTTGTATGATAATAGGATAGGACATATAATAGCTTTCTGTCATGCTATCATAATGAATTGAATACTTTATATAGATTTCATTGGACACACGTAGACAAAAAAGGATATACAAATAATGAAATGGTGATTGGTTAATACAGGATCTAGAAGCAAATCGTCAGGTATGGGTGAAAGCTTCTTGCTGTGAGGTAAAACAGTAATTCACTGACTAGAAGTAAATGCTCGTGCAAATTCAGCCTACTTGTCTGTTCATTCTTTCGAACGTTGACCCGCTGCATAAATTAATACTTAGTCAAAATATTTGGTGATCATTAAATAAACAGATATTTTATTACTGGTGCAATATTTTTATTTTTTTTATTTTAGTTAGGTCAAATGAAATTAGAAAATGGAGTTTTGTTTGTTTTTCATTCCATGAAGTATTTACCGAGATAATCTATGAAATAGGGGGGTCAATGCATTTCATGCCAAACTATAGAATAGTATTGAGTTGATCAGAGTCTTTGGGCTACATGACAGTGTTTATGGCTGCATTCAGTGACATGCATATGTAATGATACAGTGGTGGCATTGTATAATGGTGTAGGGCTGGGGTATATACATGGAGTGGGCCATCTGGTCACAGTCGTAGACTCGTAGCCCAGCTGGGTATCGGATACAGGCTACTGTAGGAAGTACCAGATTGTTACTTTACGTAAGATATGGACACAAGTGAATACGACCTTGTGTGTGATGGAACTAGAAGTGGAGACATGATTGTGTGGAAACGTTGATACACATGGATTACTGTTGTTGAGAAACTAAGTAAGTTTATTATTACCAAAAAATATTCATATTTGATACATTATGAATCACTTTAGTCAAAAGTTTGGATTTTTTTTTTAAATTTTAAAGTAAGGATTAATGTTGATTGATATTGTGGTGATTCTTTTTAAGGGTAAAATGTCATTTCGATGAGCCTTGTAATAATCAACTATCACAAATCTTGTCTCTGGTGCAAAGTGAAGAAATGGCTACAGCACGATATTTGCTTTAGGAAATTTAAAATAAATTTACATTAATTAGAAAATCCCAGTTGTGGGTGGGACCTGAGGTGGGGGTGTTGGAACTTTAGCGCTGTGTACAACTTGATACTTCTGTAACTTTTTATGTTTCATTTAATGCCTAAAGGTATAGTTAAATTATATCAAAATGTTGAGTAATAGGCTATAATAGTACTGCATATATTTAACTGGTGATTCATAGCAAATATATATTTTTCTATGTAATCATTTTTATCTGCATTTGTCATCATGTATGGGCGAAATATTCCTACTTTGAAAAAAAAACCACTAATTCAATCAAATCAATTTTATCTGCATTTAGTGAGTCAATAACTTACAACATACAATTTTAATAAGTCAATGTTCTCATAGTACCCCTTCCAGAATTTCCTATTAAAAGTATCTGTTGTAACATACATAAACATAGGTACAACATATCCATGACATTTAGTATAATTCATAATTATTATTTTTACAAATAACTGATGATGCCAGTTACATATATATTGTCATTACTTCAACAATAACGCATTTGAAATATGTTCTAACTGCATGAGTTTGTACTCAAAAACGTTTTCTAATCTCAGTCCTGATTACGGTATTCTTAATTTGGATATATTTATTTGGGCAAAATTGGCCTAATACATGTCATAATAACAAGTAGAAATCTGGCTAAGCAATCCTGTTATTAATGTATGGATTTACGGTAGTTGGTATGATCTCTTTCCTCAATGTTATTGTTAGCATTAATATGTTAGCTGGCCTAGCTTACCGTAGTCGCTGTTTCTCTATTGTGGTAATGTCACACACTGTGGAAATTGGTGATTAGATACCAGGAAAATTGGATGGTATGCCAATGTGTTTACGAGTTAAATGCCATTTACGGATCTGGCATATTCAATGCTGGATCACATATATTAGCTGTTCTGTATCTGTTATTCCCATATCAAAGTTGTAATCGGACCAAGATTGTAATTTATGGGTTATTCTGTGATGATCATGCCCAGGTCGTAATTTGTGTTATTGTGACAGCCATATCCAGATTGTAACCTATAGGTTATTCTATGACTGTCATCCCAAGATTGGGTTATTCTAGGATGGCCATGCCAAGATTGTAATCTAGGGGTTATTCTAGGATGATCATGTTGTAATCCATGGGTTATTCTATGCCAGCCATGCCCAGACTGTAATCTATGGGTTATTCTATGCCAGCCATGCCCAGACTGAAATCTATGGGTTATTCTATGCCAGCCATGCCCAGACTGAAATCCATGGGTTATTCTATCCCAGCCATGCCCAGACTGAAATCTATGGGTTATTCTATCCCAGCCATGCCCAGACTGAAATCTATGGGTTATTCTATGCCAGCCATGCCGAGGTTGTAACGACGATGTCTCTGTTGCAGCCGGTGACTATTGAGGAGGTGGAGAAGGCGTCGTCCCTGAGCCGGGTGTCTCCGCTGGCCGCCAGTCTGGTGAAACCGCCGGACCCCGAGCTGCTCCAGTGTCTGCCCATCAGTGCCCAGCGAGAGATGATGGCCCAGCATGCAGAGATGTGTCTGTCCCAGCCAAACTCCAGGCCAGCTTCCAAGCCTTCCTCCAGGCCTGCATCAAAACCAGGGTCACGGCGGGGGTCATCACATGACCTTGATGATGGTATGTATCCGTGTATGTGTGTGTGTGTGTGTGTGGAAGAACCTAGAAGACTCTTCTTTCTACTGGGATTTGTGTACAATATACTTTTGCATGGTCATGAAGCCATTTGGAAGACATTAACGAGAACGTATATGATACAGACAAATACTTTGGATTTTGCAACAGGCAATATGGTGATCATAAATGGTACTTTATGCAATTCAGACAGTCAACACATTTTTAGATACCGCTAATGTTCTTCACAATGGATATGACAGGCCTATTTTAGTAATTTTATTTCATTGTAATCTATGACGCTGTGAATGCATTTAGGATATGACAGTTTTTTGAGAGTTCTGCACATGTGAAAAACGATGACAAATATGTATTAATGACATAATGATGATCATTCTTAGTGAAAGAATATAGAAAGTGATTCTAAACCCAAAGGCAAAAGAATGAAAACACATCTTTTAAGTATTGCAAACCGTATATTTAAATATTATGAAATTTATTTTTATTTTTATTGATCCTTGTCATGCTTGTGAAAAGTTGAAATGTTACATTCCAGAAACCACGAACAATCTTCAGGGAGTGCGGAGTATCCTGAAACAAGAATCTACCCGCATAAGTCCCGAGCCCGATGTCAAGAGTATCCTGAAAGCAGACAAAGACAAGAAAGACGCCCAAGAACCCCATGGTATTCTAAAACACGGAGAAACAAGTGAGACAAGGTCTAAACAGAACGATGTGGAAACGCGCAGCATCCTGAAACACACAGACCAGGACGCATCTCCGTCCAAAACAAACGGCGACGTGGAGTCGAGGCATGGATCAAAGCACAGCGCTCCCGACACCAGTGCCAACACAGCGGACACAAACAGGGGGATTTTAAAGCCGCTTGATTCGAAGCCTGACCCCGAGCCAAAGGGAATACTGAAAAGTGATTTAACCGACGGGTCCGACAGAGACGTACGGAGCATGCTGAAGCGTGAGGGGAAGGGGGACAAGTCTGTCGCGGAACCCAGGGGGATCTTGAAGAAGGAGGGCTCGTTCGAGACTCGCAGGATCGAGGCGGAGAAGGGGGGGTCCAGACATGCGGACGGGAACGATGACGCCAGTATCAGGAGCATCTTGAAGAAGGACCAGATGAAGGAAGAGGAGGAGGAGGAGGTGCAGGACGACAGTGAGAATACCTACCTCAGTGACCACAGTGACGAGGGAGAAGAAGAGACGCTGGACAAACCTGAAGGGACGCACAGTAACAGACGCAGCAGACAAGGAGAACGGTAAGAGTTCAAACTAAGACTCGTAAAATATGCTGTTTAGGTCAGCACAGTACAGTGTGAGGGATGTGTAGAGATGACGTTGCTTCTCTTCCTCATCCTCTTCTTCCTCTTCCTCATCCTCCCCTTGTTTTTATTCACATATATTTTAGTAATTTTTAAGTAAGGTTGACTTGTATGCAATTGGCACGACCCTGTCTGATAATAACAGAGCCACCCCTATGATATTTAGTGTTTTCAGACTAATTATTAACCAACATAAATTTAAGCTTTCATGGTGTTGAGACATTTAAATAGTTCTTGGTTTAATTATGACATCACTGCCAACTATGATGTCATTGAATGCTAATGGTGTCACAGACCAAATATCACAGCTGCTGCTCAACATTTTATAAAGTCATTGTTCTGTAGAAGGTTAGTTTAGAAAGGCTACTATTGAGACCGTTGCTCACGTCATCAGTTTGTTTTCTCCACCCAAACCGTTTTCTGCCACCCAGATGATTGTTCCGTGCAAGGCCTCAATTGCCTACTGTTGCAGTCATAATACCTCTGGGTTTTTGATTGACACTGTGACACCAGTGACAATCTTTTCAGTGACTCAGTTTTCATTGCTACCATTGTCATTTTCGTGTATCGGTGAAATATTCCTGCTACGATGTAAAACAACAAATCAGATCATGGTTATTTCAGTGAAACATAGTGGTTGCATTTTCTCCTCCAAACTGGAAGGTCGCTGTTTGAAACTGAGATACAGTGTAAATCTGATGTACTGTAAAGCTGAGATGCTGTGTAAAATTGATTTAGTGTGTAAAACTGAAATACTGTAAAACAGATGCTGTGTAAAACTGAGTGTATTAAACTGAGATACTGTGTGAAACTTAACACACTACATGTAAAATGGTGTTATGTAAGCTCTAGTATCTATCTTGAATGGTTTATGGGACATACTATAATGAGGAAATTTGATGATGATTCAGGAAACACATTTGATTAACTTCACTGTGTCTGTCACTGCATTTCCTCATCTCTCTTCCTGTGGCTTGTATACAGGTGCATTTTTTTCTCCAAAATCTAGTTGAGATTGTGACGCCGGGTCTCACCTGCAGGTGTGCAATATGTCATGAAAGGTTGTATACATGTGTGTCAGGTGACTGAATTGCTTGTCAAAGGTTTCTCTCGTCAACATCTTACCCAAGGCTTACCGTTATTTTCTTGTCATCTTAAGCTCAGTGGGCGCAACATATAAATTTTGTGTGTGTTGTATTGATTAAATCATTTTGTACATGGATACATGTTGGTCATTATACATTTTTAATGATTATTATAGTAATTATTTTTTCATATTTATTTCTATTTTCTTGTACACATCACTCAGATATATACTGTGGCAATCAACAATTGTAAAAACTACTCGGGTATTTAAATTCCCTGACATTATTACTAATGGAATCTGTGTAATACAGAAAATCAAATCCGAGACTTGGTATTAGAAGTAGGTATGATGCCTTATTGACGTTAAGTTAATTTACTTTGATTTTTCACTTGATATGCAATTATGATTATGAGACTCACTACTGTAATTTCTCCTTCTCCTCATATCTACTGATATGGTATATCATTGTTATCATAGGTTTATCTATATAGTAAACCATCAGCTGATCGTATATCGGGATGTGTGATCTGATCATTGTAACTGGACCCTGTCTTTGTCTCGGTATCCTTAGATTTTGACAGTCCGATAAATTAACCCAAGGCTATCTATCTCATCACATTGTCAAAAGTTCAACACTATGATGCTTATTTACTGAAGAGATTTAAACTGTAAGCCCTTGTTCTCGAGTAAATATATGGAGGACGATTTCACAGCGAGATGATTTAATGGATCTTCTGCATCAAAGATGTAAATCAGGATTTCTGAAGCCTGGAGGAGCATGTGTCCACTGTCAGCCTATTCTTCATTGAACTGTCCCTTACATAAGCAGAGACTCCACAGCAAAGGATTGGTCATCTTCAGCATGGTTTATGTAATCTGCACTGGTGGGGGGCAGGGTTGCGCTCTCTGGCCTTTCTTATTTACAAGTGCTGCGGAAGTTTCTTGTTGAGAGGTTGGATCATATCTGGGATATATAAGTACACAGTTTACTCTAACGAGTTTGCCGGTTTGAGGATTAGTACACTGCTGAACAATTTGAATTTTAACACGGGATAAAGTGATGTTTCATAGGTAGAGAAACAATGTGCACAAAGTACTATGGGTGTATTCCTACAGGGAAATTTGATCTTATTCGTCAAAGGTAAGTTCCAATCTATATATTTCTTGTTTTGGGGACAGATTTCATTACCGGTAGTGTATTGTTATTCTATAGTACCATGATATTTCAAATGATCATTGAACAAACGATTGAAATGTCAATTCACTCATTCTGTCTTAGAATCTATTATAATTTTAATTAATTATATGTGTTTGCTTTATTCAGGCTAGATGATATATAACCAAATCTACTTATCTTCATTATATTCACAGGAAATAAAACTACTATAATTAGTATTATATTATCGTGGATATTGGATTTTGGCGGAGTATTTCATTGATCTAAATAGACGTTAATGTTGACCCAAGAACTGTGGTATATTTGACTGTAGTCATTGTGGAGTTAATTAGTTATTCAACGGGTGTGCTTTTCTTCAGGGTCATGACATCTAATGAATGTTTCTTTATCCAACGGTAAATTACGTTTGGTACTTATAAGTGTTCAATCGCCCTATTGATCTATAATTTATGAGTTGTTATACCTTGCATACATATTTATCGGCCTCCTAAGGCAGTTGGCTCCCTTGATCGATTGACATACGTACTTATGTGAGCTTTTTTCTCGTACAGATAATCACATGTTTTAGGTCGGATTTGGTGCACTGAGTGATATATCATGACGGCTATTTAGAATGATATCCTCTGAAACATATTAGTCAAACACTTTACATTTTGTGCACTTCCTAGACACCCAACTGGTAATATACATGTAATTTATTAATACTTCCAACCTTTAATTTCCTCTTCCATTGTAACTGTAGTGTAACTGTAGGTAGTCGTCTCGGTGCAAGGAACAACGTTATGTTAAATACCAGTTGGCATGTCGTCCTTGTGTTTATGACTAATAACGGGGCTTGCTGTGCAGCGCTCTGTTTGTTATTGTTGTTTGCTTCTGTACGTCCTGTTGTCAACAGGCTGTTGATACTGGAAACATCTTAACATATTTTAGTACGTAACGACTGTACTAATATTAAATGAAAACCTATTGAGAATTTTTTTTAATGAGATTTGTTTTCGTGCAGAGACAAAGAAGTCAATGTTACTTTATAGTTTTTCGTCACGTATAGGTGAAAGATTCCGGCTGTGACGTAAAATAATAATTCACTCAATTGTATGGTTTACCTGTGTGTGTCTATCCAATCTCAGCCTTTTTAATGGTTAAGTTAATAAACTTCTTTTTTTATCTTTTATTTATTAAACAAAGGTGATATACTTATTATATATATTTGTTTTTAAAATATATATTTATTTATTTATGTAGTACGGTAGCATCTTTGTCTGCTGAGATTTATGATTTTCTAGTATAATTCTGTAAGTATATTTCCATAGTGTTGTGCCAGTTGATACTCATAGTATTTAATATTTTCATCAATGAACCCCCTTCTAACACTATTGATTCGTGTCGTATGCGCATATCAATACAAGGTGACAAACTACGCTACACAGACGTGAGTAGTACAATGTACCACAGTGTTCTTCGATTTAACCGAGCAAATAAACTCAAAGTTATTGGTATTTCAGTTTATTGGATATTTTACTATAGTGACTAATCCTGTGAATATAACCATAATACGTATCTAGTGAGTAATGTCGGTGACTTGAACTATATTACATCTTTAGGGCAGTAACCAGAAATATGTTGAGCTTTTTCAAAAGGTAAGCAAAGTACGGTAAGGAATAAGTAAGAGATGGGCTTGAAGATTATTGTAGTTCTACATAGTAATATTAAGTTCTGAAAATCTCAAATTAATGATACTGTATATGAGTTGTCAACTGGTATCCAAGGGTATATTAGTTGATGGACCAACAATGTCTTGTCTGAGGTAATATATATGGAATATTCACTATAATGAGGTTCATGTTAATAATAATAATGTTAAGTTGGTCAACACAATTTGTTCTGATATCGTATCATTGCAAATTTGGTGAAAGATTCTCGCAGCGATGTTAAACTTCATATTCACTCACTGATATATGATTTTTTTATTTTATATTTATACTGTCCAATGTTGTTAATCAAATTTGTTGTATTTTAAATGATCTCTAACCCATGTTATCTAGATTTCCAAATGTGGCATCTAGATCATTAAGATGGACAAATGGTTGTCTGTCAGGCTATTATGTGATGTCTATATCGTGTTCATTTCAACTCATCTGTCATAACCAGCACAAGTGTCGTCCACTTAACATGACAAATCCCATGATTAATGCACATAAACAGGTGTACATTTCAGTCCATCTAACCCTGAGACCTCATGTCACTGTATACGTGTGTCCACTGGTTAATACCACTTATTTATGTACACTAGGATATCTAAATTGGATAGTGTCTAATTTTACTTTGTTCTTCAAATTAGTCATGTTGTCAAATACAAAGCATTGTAATTTGTATGGTATTTACATTTCTGTGGTGTTGCAATATCTAATACAGTGCTCCCTCGATATAACGCTGAATTTTGGGTCCATGACATGCCACCCGCGTTATAATACCTGCGTTATATCAACGAATATAATTGGAGAAGAAAAAGGTTTTTTAAAATTTTATTTTTATCCGAATCCGTGGTGCATCGAAGGGCATTATATCGAGGGAGCACTGTATGTATGACAATGCAGTTATCATCCTTCGTCTGTTAGTACCAGCTGGTGCTACAGATTTCTTTCTGCCCTAAACTCACAAACAGTGACATGTAAAAGAATCTTGAAAGCTGCTCCATAACTCTTAAAAATAAAATAAAAGTTATATTTCACTGCAATCTTAAACAAATATTTACATGAAAATTAACTACAAAATTGTTAGACAATTATTGCATCTCTTATATATTTGTTTTAAATAATGAATGTGATTTGTAAACTTAATATAATATCTAATTTTCATTTTCTTTTTCATTAATTAACTGGTACATGTATACCGGTATTGGCATGCCTGGAATAATTCCACTAATTTTAATCTCCTAATCCTACAGAGATATTTTCCCAGTCAATAAATGTAATCTATTAAGTAAACACGTTTTGCCGTGCGCGTTGTATTCCAATCCATGATTGGGTGATACGCAGAGCGAGCTAATCTGATTATCGGAAAGTTTCCGTTTCTTAATCTCTGCAGTCATTTTTAAGCTGTAATCCATTCATGGTAATTAATTACATACTAGTACTATAATAGTTGTACTGAGGTGTGTACAGGCAATTTTGATTGTCGTGTTCTTGGTATAGAGCTCTACTGTCTCTTGTTGCAATGATCATTGTGAAAGGGGCGGGATGTAGCGCAGTGGTTGAGTGTTGGACTTCGGAGTCAAAGGGTTCAAATCCTGTCCCGGGGCCCCCGGCATCAATGTTCGCGAAAGTTACCTTTAAAACCCCAATTCAAAAAAATAATAATAAAAAATCATTGTGAAAATATTTTTTCACAGAATATATTTGTGATGGATGTAAGATTTCTACTGTAAGCTATAAGAAATCATTTACTGATGATAATGGCCTGAAAACTAGTCAATTGTTATATTTCAATATTAGTGAAAGTGAAACTATAGCTGGCTGCGAGATTATGAAACTTTTCTGAGTACGATTTCATGCTCAACTCAAAATTTTTTTCATAAATCTCCAAATCAAATCTGAGCTTCAGCTTAACCCTCTCCCTGCTGAAGGTAACCGTTGATGCCCTAATGAGCAGTGCTTTTGCCTAATCCAGCAGGGAGAGGGTTAAGCATGAAATCATAAGCATGTAATCTGGCTTGTTCTGTTTTCTATGAATGGGTGTTGTCTCTTTGAATGGGTATTGTTCTATCTGAATGGCTATTGTTCATGTGATTGCTTACATCACGTGTGTGTTGGACACTTGAGTGCTTTACGTTTTCATTGGATATCTTGGACGGACCTCCTGGACATACGAAAAGTACCATCATAGAGACTGACTGGTAGTAATAATATTACTATGTGTTGATAGTTGGGGACAATATACTAGTAATATCTATTGCTTTATAATGTAAGAGGTCCATATTTCATGGACGAAACGTAAGGAGAAAGATGGTTTTGTTGTATTTATATTTTTAAAAACTTTTATAATGTAAAGGAAACATTTAATTTCAAAGGCAACTGTAAATGTGTCATCACTTAACTTTTCGATAGAACCTATTGCTATTCTGACCCCAAGTTTACAAAACCTTTTGAGTACGATTTCATGATCAAAGTCAAATTTAATATGGGGATTTGTGAACAAAACCTCGAGTTGAGCATGAGTTTGTACTAAAAAATGTTTCGTAATCTCGGGGCCTGGTTTTTAATGCATCTCTATATCTGCTGCTTTTCTAAATGTCGACCTCTTGCTGGTGTATGGATATCTACAACAGTTGGTTGTTTTCCAGTTTAACAGTGACATTCACACGCCCGGCCAGCGCTCGGCCAGCAATACGCTTGTGTGTTGTATGACATACACAGAGAGTGCAGTTCTGTTGGGTGCTTTGTTTACGCCATCACTTTGCTCAATTACTTCAAATTGCTTCCAAACGCTGACAGATTGCAAAGTTCAGTGTGTCAACTACCGTAAATGTCAACCAAGAAAGTTTACAAAGTTGTCACTCAATGCAGTGAAATGCTAGGAAGTGAAATGTTCATGAACATATTTATAGATACAGGGCTCAATTTAGCGACTAATTTGGGAGCCATGGCGACCTAATTTTGCATTTGGCAACCAATATTTCACTTAT
>JAUTBZ010135844.1:5000-13463 GCA_032361785.1 Lepetodrilus galriftensis
TCATGATGGCCATCAGCATGATTCCCGGCCGCTCCGACATGAGCGCCTTGAACACGAACGCGGGGTTGATCTTGACTTTGTTGAGCGCGCCCAGACTCTGCGTGGAGGTATCTGACAGCAGATGACTGTGAACCACCATAAGCTTGATGATGAGGTACAGCCTGGACAGCATCAGGATGGACAGCACAGCGTCTATAGACACCTCGCCCTTCTTGGTGTCCACCATCACCCTGCCCGGGATAGGGTGTATGGAACACACCAGCAACTCAAACATCATCTTGCCGTATGTCTTCGGCGTCACGGCCAAGCGCCAGTCGTCCAGGGAGTTGTCTGTCATAATGATTTGGACTCCAAACCAGTGGTAGACAAAAACTGCTACCAACAGGATCACGGTGCTGGCGGAGATGCACGACTTAATCACGACGGAAGCTAGGGAGTTCTTCTTGTAGATTTTAGCGATGAACAGCTCGGTCTCCACCAGCATGAGGATGACGCCTACCATGGCCAAGGCGAACTCCACGTTGACCAGCATCCGGCGTCTATTGAGGAGGTTCTTCCGGCGACTCAGTCTGTAGCTGATGTTGTCGAACTTGCTGTTAGTTCGCTTAAGCGGCTGACCGGCGGGCAGCACCTGGTTCATACTGGTAGTACTGCCTTCTTCTACGTACGTAGTGAAGTGTCCGTTCCGGCCTCCGACTAGCGGAATTCCAGGGTCCTCAATAATACTGTTCCCAGCCATTTTGCCGCCCTGAAGCAGAAGGAATTACTATACATGTTACGTATAATATAGAGAATGCTATGATGGTATGAGGATAAATGGGTTAATTGAAAAACTAGTATAGTGTTCCATTTAGTCCAGTAGGAAGGTAGGGTTACCATGCACCTACTGTGACATATCTTTACTTACTAGAGGACATTCACACACTACAATGCCACTTACGATATATCAAACGAAAGATAATTCAATCTTGCATCTGTAAATATGCTTAATGACCAAATATTATTTACTATTTGGCTGGAAAAATGGTATTTTAAAGGTACACCCAAACGTATACCAAAGGTTTTACTCAATTGTTTCTCTCAAAGCGATATATTTCATGAAATGTTCCGATACGCATAGTCTATGGTATCACCTATCTTTTAATTTAAGACAAATATCATGATTAATCACCGAGTTATGCTACTTTGAACATGGCAGGGGTTAGTCTCAAAAATACAATTTGATGTCAAATAATGCATAAAAAAACCCCTAAACTTTCCAGACGTAATGCACTTATAACATACTTAATTATATGATTGTATATTAGTAACACACCGACTCCGTGGAGCAAACCTTCGATCGGCTGCCACGGAGTGCGGAAGGCCGGTATGTCAAACCCAGTTTGCCTACGGCCGCGTCATACCTAAAGACGTTCACAAAAATGGTAGTTGATGTCACCCTACTGGGCGCTCAGTATAAAGGGAAGTTTACATCAACGGGTGGTCCCTCAGATATACTGTGTCTGAGTGGGATATTCTTGTTAACTGCTACATGAATATTCCAGAGTGATCTAGCACTCTAAAAACAACTGGTGGAAATCTGTTGACACCAACTAGTATGTTCATATCTTGATTAGTCGCTGAGGTTTATACTAGTTTTAATATATATCGGTATCATGTTTCCAATTATTAAAACCAATAACGACCTTACCTAAATGCGCAGGTATCATCATCACACAAACAGCATGTTGACCGGTGCCTTGCCATTTTGATTTAGTCTTGTCAACAACATTAAGTCCTAAATAGTCCTTTATGTAAATATCCTGTACGTGACGCAAACCGTCATCAATACATCTTAGCAAACGTAGGCTTGTATAACTATTATGTGTGTATACGACCAGTCCACTGCAGGCTGACACAACAAAGGTATGGCCAGATGTGGCACTTGCCCAGAATATTGGCAGAGTATAAATCGTTGTCCTTCAAGCTTTAACATGTAATACATGTATACGACATTGGTAGTTAACAATTTTGTTTTTCGATCGAAGAACAGAGCGTATTGAGTTCTGTAATATGACATTGGCTGTACACATAGCCTACTCTATTCACACACTCTTAGCCAGTCATTACATCCTACTTATTTTAATTTTACCACGATTATTTTGTAAATGATAGAAAATGTAAACCATTTGATAAATATCAAAATAATACAACAAAAAGCACACACCCAACATCAACAAAAAAAAACGAAAAAAAAAAAACGAAACAAAAACAATTCAACATATGGATCGGACTAGTTTTGGGAATCTTTTAAATCCCCAGAGAGGTTTACCGTCGACAGAGATTAACATTACTAGTATAAATATGTCCCCGGATGCTCTGATTTCATCAAGTGATATATCAAAGACTATACAATATCTAGGATGCTGCAATTTGTGCTACAATACCTAGGTTGCAAACAATGTTATCGGTGGATACGAATTTGGTAGAAATAATGATTGATTTCTGTTTTGTATTTTCCAATGGTGTCTAAAATAGTAAGAATTAGAATTTTGAAAACAATCATTATGCAGAAGTGCGTTTAACATAATACTTTTAGTATAGAGGTATACTCATGACATCAGTTTTCATACTTAGCATATATGTAATGCATTATCACATACTCACATACTGTACTTATATAGTACATATTAAATAAGAATATTTTATAATACCCTGACCTATATTTCAAACATTTTTACACTGGCTTTGATCATATTTATATAGTTCAGGAAATTATTTCAGATTTATTTCTTGCAATATGTCACACAGCATATAAAACTTGAGAGTTGAAGTACCGTTGTAAACAAAATAATCAATTTTATCAATACTCCCCATTTTAAGACAAACCGTTACATATGAACTCCCGATAGTCCATGTACTATTGAGACAATATCTCCAGATGTGCCGCAAGCCCCACAATATACTTGGGTTGTAAATCGTTGTCGTTAAAGGCATAACGTCCTAAATGCAAGCTCGTAGGGGTATTCATTCTGCATCAGTATTGGTCAAGATATCGTACATGGTATTTCCATGGGTTTTGCATATTGCCATATTGTTGAGAAGATACCTTAAATTAATGTCTCCAATACTAAATGTGGTCAGGTGAAGTCTTACCTGAAATACATATACATTTGATTTGATTATACAAGTCCTTTATACGACCAGCTATACTTATTCCTTATGTCCCACTACTTATATAATTATGCAGATAACATAATGATAACCACCATTTAAACACAACGTATTATCATGACTAATACAATATGTGGTGTATCTGGTGCTATAGTAGGGGTATAGATCCAATAAATAGCAAGGTTTGGCATTACAACATATTAATGTAATTATTATGAATATTTCTTGTAGGGATATTGCCTTGGTGTATACTAAATATACTGGTAGTTGTATCCACACACACACACACACACACACACACACACACACACACACACACACACACACACACACACACACACACTCTCTCACACACACGCTGACGCGGAGTTGGATATTTCACTGGAACAGATGAACACACGCCCACAAAACATGCAGAACCTGCACATCCTCGGAACATAGAGACAGTTACTGTTCTTATGCTGCTAGCGTATGGAAGGAAACACTCGACTCGTGTCTTAGAGGATGTAGTCACTAGTAATGTGGCTGTAGATAGTTGTAGCGATAACATGTATTTTGTTGTATACTCCCCAGGGAGTTAAGATGGAAATGAAAGCACACCGATTTATTCAACGTGGTAATAGCATAAGATAAGCGCTATGAGCACGCTTTCGAGCGTGGATTTGGCGCAATACAATATTCTTCTTCTTCCTCATCATTTTCATCATCATCATCATCATCATCATCTTCTTCTTCTTCATTTAAAGGAATACATGCACAGATGAAGTTGTCAAGCTAAACAGTCGTTAGCATCTAGACAACTAAATTCGTATGGGTTCCAAACCGAAATAGTTTCATGTTATGACTATTACTATATTAGACCATAAAAAAAAAGAAGTAACATACATAAATATTCAAATGATTTTTGATGTGCCTCTTTCAAAATGCACACACACGTCTTACTGATTATTCCAAGTACAACAATGAAATTGGAACGGAAATTAGAAAATATATATTTTTTCTTTCCTGAAGTATCGTCACTTCAATTTGATTCAAGATGTCCACTGTCATCACCCACACCGCTCTACTCACCAGCGATTAAATACTAACTGATGGCCAATAATTATTTAAAGCAGATTGATGTTTGCACAGGCAAATTGGGAAAGAGTATGGTGCTATAGTATTAGCCTGTGAACCGAGAAGTAGCCATTTTATCTGGAGAGAGACTAATTAAACGCCGTTGTAAGGTTTACCGTTTTAGAGAATGGTACGACCGTTGGTGCCACTTTGTGGAGTCGGATGAGGTGGGAATTGCATAGATTCACGTGACATATAAAACCTGTTATTCCACGATTTCTTTAGCGAAATCAATAGAGGGAAGCCGGCGGGCAAAGTTTTTTCCTACAAATTGGAACCCCGCTTTGACGGTAATTGCTTAAGACTCTGTCTCTAGTCTAAGGGTAATAAACAATGACTTAACCGGCTACAGTTCCAAGAACTCCAAGATAGACTGTGATGAAAGATATGATTAACGATTTCCTGACATTTGTTGGAACAAATCATATGTGTGGGGATCCTTGACCTATGGAATCTGTTACTCGGACATAGAATGTACGCGATTTACAGCATATATATTTATGATACCAAATTGAGTTATTTCCTAAATATGTATTATGTATGCTCAAACAAATTAGTCAAGTTCTTAATCAAGTCCGCTGAATCATGCGTGGGCATGCGCTCATGTGAACTATACCGATTATCATTCGATGATTGTCAATGTTTCCAAACGACTTATCACAAACATGGAATTCAGCGTAAGGAAACACGTTTATAAAAATCAGCCAGTTAAATTTAAGTGATCAATCTATTTCGTGTTATATTTCCAATACTGGGCGACGACATCTGATTCTTTATGTGTGTACGCATGGAGCGAGAAAAACCGTCATCTCTTATTTAAACATCCTGAAATGTTGGTCAAAGGTTAAAGGTTATAATATAGTTCTTAACAGTTCTACAAAATAGCAACATTTCATTGCATCATGCACTGAATATGGTCAGAATAGTTGCTAGATACGGATGCTATAGGATATATGACATACTAGTATTCCTTCTCACGATCAATTATTATATTTGTATAATACAATAATTTCATGGTCATGACATTACGGCGCCTTGGCCATTAGGCACAGGCCTGGTAAAAGCTAAGGTACTGTACTTTTATATAGAAAATATCCATCTATCAGATTTCTAACTTGCGTGCTGTAATTAACATGGTATTTGTCCACCACCGACCTCTTGATCAGATGAGCTATTCCTGAACAACCATTATCCATCTCATGACCATACCAGAATACCAAAACCTTCTGCCAGGATCTCGGAAGCTTGGGCAGATCCTGGAAACTCTTAGAACCATTCCTATACGATCATGCCCGTGCAGACTACACACATCTAGTACTACGCTAAGCTTGCTACGAACTCAATCCTTGCAATTATGTATCATTGTGTGTCACATGCCATTGCAAAAGGTAGAAAACAAAAGTCACGGCGCTTAACTTGTCTACTTAGGTGGATAAATCCATTTCTGTGGGCCTGTCACCGTGAGTGCAAACATTACCTATTGTTGACAGAACACTGCAGCTCTTAGCTGGACATGAGCTCAATGACGGAGACTATCACCTGACATATTAGACAAGTCGATTTTGATCAATTTGGATATAATGTCCATATCTCTAATAATACCCTAGAGGGGTACGTCCGGATCTGCATCCAAGTGATACAATAGAGGACATTTACTGTGGAAGACAACGGAACCAATTCCGTCACGTGGTCTGCCGCAAGTGCGCGCTTAATTGTCGTAATTAGTTTGGTTTAGGAATGTTGTCAGCGGTGGTGCTATAAGAGTCGGACAGGCTTGTCAATTGCATTGGGGAAGGGGAGAGGGAGGAGAGGAAGGGTGAGGGAGGAGAGGGTGGGGGAAGGGGGAGGTGTTCTTGTTCATTTAGTTCAGCCATATTCGTGTTGCCCTGGGATTCTCTGGTAGAAGCAAGGTATGGCCGTGGTATCGGCTGATGGCAATTAGTGCAGTCTGCCAAGGGCATGCCATGGTGCCGAAAATGGTAAATTCTTAACGTGGACGTTTGTGGCCGCCCAGGCACTGTTGTATTATTAGACACGGCCTAGACATACTAACATGTCCATCAGCTCAGTATCTTCAGTGACCATTACCTATTGAATCGATCATTCAAAAGCACAGGTGTAGTTTTTCATTAGCTAATTAGCAAACATTCATGGAAACATGACTGGTAAACACGTATGTAATCCACATACACGAGCGCGCTCACACACATGCACACACGCACACACATACACACACACACACACACACACACACACATACACACACACACACACACACATACAACTGTATGTATACGTGCATCTTTAACACAATCATGCAATCCTCAATGACACTATCGCACCAATATACACATTTGACAACCTAAAACACGAAGACTGATACACTGATACAGGAGAGCGTATTAAGGATTAGAACTAGGATTATAACTAGGATCCTATAGTGAAGATCGTTCAATGCATGCGTAATGCGGGAGGGGGAGGCTGTGTGTGTTGGTTACTAGAAGTCGGTTAATGCAACATCCGTACAGGACAATACACCTGTCCTGTGTTTACAGTCTATCACGCGATATGAATTTTAATGACCACGGTATTCTTAGAATCCGCCATGTTGAGACGTTTCATTCATATTATATATACATTGACCCAGATATGATGCACAGTTGCGTGGGTAATGCACTCTTATTTAGTTATGCCCAAGGATCCTTAAAAACATGTTTCATGTTCACATTCAGCAATTATAGTTTTGAAATATTTATTTGCTGTCAATGTTATACGGATATACTCTTCTCTCTTTCTCTCTCTCTCTCTCTCTCTCTCTCTCTCTCTCACACACACACACACACCCACACACACACACACACACACACACACACACACACACACACACACACACAAACCTGCACTAATTTAGTATTGCAGGGCCTGTTGCACAGAACAGTTTATTATAAGTGAAACTCTTGGAACAACACGAACCACCTTTATCGCTACAATAGCTTTAGCTAACAATATACTCAAGGACTGTATCCATAACAGTGCGTTATGCAATGGATATGCATGGAGATACAGAAAGGTGTCGTACACATAGAACCAAATGTATCGGGTGACAAAAATAGGGGTAAAGTGAATATTTTTATGAAAAACATGTATTTTGTAAAAATGACGTCGGGTGCAAGATTGTAACATGCTGAAAGTGCATGTTAGGAACACAACAACCAAAAGCACACAAAAGAAATAATACGTCTAACACTAGTAACAGCAATAGAGAACTGTGTGTATGGCCTATCAAGGATCCCCACACGCCGACATCGAAAAAAACCGTTCGGATGCACCCGCGTTTGCATTACTAGCTTGATGGAATTATTACAGCAAACAAGACAGACATCAGACAGGTCTAGAATTGGAAGACCACGGTTGAGAACGCCCATTGAAGACCATTACATCCGGGTTATTCATCTAAGAACCCACTTCGTCATCACGACGTTTACAAACGGCATGGACGACACTGGGACCTCACATCAGTCGACACAGACAGTGTCCAGACGATTGCGTTAGCATGGTATCCGAGCACGTAGACCCTCCCGTGGGGTGACGTTGACGCTCCAAAACAGAACTGTCTCAACAGCATGGACATTAATGTGTTACCATGGCCATCATGTTGTCTGGACATGTACATCAAACATGTATGGGGTCACCTTGGCCGACAAATCAGGAGAAGACCAGTACCACTAGTAAACCGTCAAGCCCTGGAATATTGTCGAAACGAGAAATACCAGTTACCTATCCCAACGTCATTCGATGTTTGAAGTCATCAGTTCGGCGCCATCATCAGTTCGAAGCACTGTTTCTTTTATCTTTGTAATACCATATTCTCAAGTATTGTATCGATAACATTGTGTCATACAATGGAATTATATTAGACGTGGAGAAGTTTCAAAAGTCGGGCTCGTTGATTGGATTAAGCATGAGTGGAATACAGGTAATACTCTACCATTGCACTGGAACTAGTCGTCACACAGGTCGAACGTACATAAGATAGAGCCATGGATATGTAAATTTGCAAGCCAGTTATTGGTTGAAATGTTGGAAACACATAATTTTATGTGGATAATATGTCTCATGTCTGGTTTTCTAAAACCATTCCAGGTTTATAATTGGCATAAGAAATAATTACAACTTGATCCATTGATCTGAGCC
>JAUTBZ010135866.1:0-13461 GCA_032361785.1 Lepetodrilus galriftensis
TCGTTATTTACCTTATTAAAGAGCAAAGAGTTACTAGACTCATCATCTATACAATCTATAACTCAAGCTGAATAGATAGGGCTTATCTACAGTTCTTGCATAGTGATAATCAACTGTATGAAATAGAAGGTTTTTTATGTAAAAAGGCATTAAAAGAATGAATATTTGAGGACATCAAGGGAGTAAGCTACCTGATTTAAATTTCCATATGCACAGTCAAGAGATGTATATAGGTTTGATATATACAGAACATGGATATACTGTAAACATATATATTTAAAGAGGTGCTCATGATTCAAACAAAATTATTTAAATCTAACCAGAGCCAAGCCGTAAGGTTTCCTAAAGCAGTTGCATTTCCAGCCAATGTAAAAGAAGTTGAAATAGTTGTTATAGGTGACAGCAGGGTAATCACCCCTAAAAATAAAACTTGGGATAGCTGGTTCGATAGCCCACCTGCTACAGATGACTATATGAGTGACAGAGAGCAGCCAATGGTTCAGGAAAGAGAATCATTTGATGATTAAATATATGCTTGATACAGAGGATTTGTGAAGTCGTTTGGAAGTGTATTAATTATGATGAAATAGCAGCACATCACTTCGGACAACTAAAAAAGGAATTAGAAGCTCAAAGAATAGGTGCTTACGATTTTAACTAACAAAGTAGATCATAATCTATAAAACAATAAGGATTAAAAACACAGCCCTGCCATAGCCGTTGGCGCTCTATATCTCCAAGTTTTGCCTCAGAACAAACACTATCCCAATGGTTTTTAATCGTATCAATCTGCTGATCAATTATTTGCTTAGCTTGTTGCTGATTCAGCATATAGGTTTTGCTAATGGAAAGTACATTAACCAAGGTTGAAAAATTCCCTGTCACCCCCTCTAAATTCATTGCCTGTGTAGCCTCTTGTCCTACTCTTAGTTGCGGACATATATCATAGGCAGGGGTTAAACGGAGTGATTCTCCATCCCAAAAAGCAGCATGATTACGAGCATGGTCATCTGTATTTCCAATCAATATATTAAAGACAATACGCTGGAATAGCTCTTTCAAGGTTTTTTTAGGCTGGTTAAACCGACGACGAATTAAATCAGCCAGATCTTTATAACTTGCATAACGCCCCTCCATTTCATTCAGTTGTAACAGGCTTAAACCACTGAGCATTAACCGTCTATTTTGTTGCTGATCCCTATCAAAACGCTTAACCAGTAACACATCTTTATTCAATACCTGTTGCAATGATACTTCAGCAATATCAAGCCCGACTAATGCCGCTAAACGCATCGCAACAAACTCTGCTTTCACAACATCATAATGATCCGTATTCGCACTAAATTTAGCAATATAGTGTGCATCATTACTAGCAATCATCGCCTTTGGTCTAGCACCACCAACGCTTGTTCCATGTAGCAGAGCATTATCCAGCTCAGGAGGAAGTAGCTCACCTTTCTCTACGATATCGGCTGCCTGTAATAATTGCTGCAAATCAGCTGTATTTGTTAAGCGTGGCTGGTAATCACTATTATTTTGCTGAAAATCAAGCGCCCCTATACGTTGACTACCTGAAAACAACATATAATCTAGCTCATTCGCATTAAGATGCGGATGTTTATAGCCAATCACCCGCCGCCCCCAAGCATCAGGCGCACCATCACGCAGGCAAGAGTGAATAGTGTTCATACCTACTGGTTCGAATGTTCCCTGTTGTAGCGGTAATTCAAACGGAGACAAAGCAATAGCATTATCACGTTGCAAATAAGAGCGACCATATACAAAGTGAAATTTATCATGATGCAAAGCAAGCTGCCCAGCTACAACAGGCTGAGACTGCTGAGGTAGCCATATCCAAACAAATGCCTGTGAATTAGAAATCATCATCAAGCTCTACTTTTTGACCAACCCCTTTACTGGGCAATATTTTCAAAATATTGGCAACCGTTTGTGATAACTGGTTTAACTGTTTGGGATCATCCACCCCCATCAATGGCAAGCCAACGACATAAGCCGCCTCAAATACCGTACCAATAGCAACATTGGCTTTACCTTTCTCAATAGCGCTGATTGTGGGGCGAGAAACACCAACACGATTCCCCAGCTCTTGTTGGGAAATCGTATTTTCCAAACGAGCCGCTTTTATCATGCTACCCAAAATTTCTAAGCGTTTTTGAGTTTGGCTAGATGTAACGATTTTTTTCATAATTGTTAATTATATTTTACATTTAATCAAGATAAGTAAAATATAGTTTACTTTATGTTGCTTGTAAAGTTTCATACTGCATTCACAAGTTGGCAATATAAGGGCTATAACAACAGAGTAACTCAATCACTTCTTGTTCTTAACCAGAGTGTCTATTTAGAATAATAAGTGATACTTCCAATGACGGTTGGATGAGGGGTAGAGACATTGTAAGGAGGCCTTGATTCTGATCTTCCTACGCAGTAATGATAATTATCATATGGCTCTTGATACCATAGATATTCATAGCAATAATAATCCTAGAAAGCAGAAAAGTTATTCCACGTAAAAGAGGTATTCAAGGATGGCTTTGTAGAAGTTATTATTTGGAATGTTCCCAAGTCAGTTCCTCCTTCTGGACACCTTTTTAAATGGATATGATAACGAGCGAGGGAAGGGAGATCATAAGCATATATTACAAGAGCAATTAGCATATACATTTATAGATCCCGCTCAGTTGATTAAAGATTTTTATACTGATATTGAAGAAATTTAGGTAGTAACTAGTAATGGATAAAGCAATTCTAAACATTAAGGTTGGCGATAATCTGAAGTCAACATTATCACAAGCCCAACAAGTGATGGAACAGCTCCAAATAGGGGAAACACCTTCCCCTTATCATCAGGTTGGGTTTAAAACAATGCCACAAATGCTATCTGTTTTTACACCTAAAAGATGGGGTGTACTGGCTTGTTTACGTGAACAAGGGGCGGTAAGCATCGCTGAATTAGCGCGACTACTAAAACGTGACTATAAAAATGTACATAGTGACATCAGTAGCTTAATAGAATGGCTGGCTGTTGAAAAAGATGAAAAAGGTAGAGTATTTACACCCTACACAGAAATTATTGTCGATATACATTTGCCAGAGAAACGTGCCGTATAAATTCATTATCTAGTGAATTGCCAGAATATAGTTCTGTCAATTTAATAGTCGCAATATCTTCACTCAAAAGCTACAATAGCCAACTTCACAGGGCTGAATAAAAACAACAATAATGTCATCGGTAAAACCAATCCTACTCGTTTTAGCATCAACTTTTCCGCGCTGGAAAAATGATACAGAGCCGCGTTTTGTGTATGACCTATGCCAAAGACTTAAAGACGAATATAAGATTATTGTATTAGCTCCGCATTGCCATGGCTCTCAAGTACAAGAAAAGTTAGATGGATTACAAATTATAAGATATAGATATGCACCAAAAGCACTAGAAAACTTGGCATATGAAGGAGGCATTACAGCAAAGCTTAAAGGTAATAAGCTAAATTGGCTGGTACTCCCATTTTTCTTTCTAGGGCAATGGCTTGCTATTATTCGTCTATTAAAACAATACCCAGTAAAAGTAATTCATGCACATTGGTTGATTCCGCAAGGTGTATTGGCCTTGAGCGCACGATTAATAAGCGCAAATAAACCAGCGATCCTTTGTACTTCTCATGGAGGGGATTTATATAGTTTAAATGACCCTGTTAGCAAAGCTATTAAGCGCTACGTCATTAGCAATGTAGATGCGCTCACAGTAGTAAGTGCAACGATGCAAGATGAAATTAAGCGGTTAGTTCCTTCGGCAAAAATACCAATGGTTGCACCAATGGGAACTGATTTAGAAAAGCTATTTACACCTGATGACTCCCTTCAAAGGGAGCCAAATAAACTGCTGTTTGTGGGGCGTTTGGTAGAAAAAAAAGGGCTTAAATATTTATTAGAAGCCTTACCCGAAATAATTAAAGAGCACCCTGATGTTACTTTAACTATTGTTGGCACAGGGCCAGAACAAACAAGGTTAGAAAAACAAGTTTCTAAATTAGCTATAAACAAACATGTTTATTTTTTAGGGCGATTGACGCATGACCAATTAGTACAACAGTACCGAACTGCAACTATTGCTGTATTCCCATTTGTACAAGCAAGCAATGGAGACAGGGAGGGGCTTGGCTTAGTAACTATTGAAGCTCAGGGTTGTGGTTGTCCTGTTATTGTGAGTGATATACCTGCCGTACAAGATATTATTAAACATGATGAAACAGGTATTCTTACTCCGTCAGAACATTCAGAGAAGCTTTCAGAAAATATTAAAAAATTACTATTGTCACCAGAACATAGAAAATATATTTCTAAGCAAGCTCAACAGAATGTACTAAAGAAATTTAGCTGGGACAGCTCAGCAGAAATATATAGTTTATTGCTACAAAAAATTAGCGTAAAAATAAATAGAAATGAAGAGTAGAAAAGATGGATGCTATTGATATTGTAATTCCAATCTATCAAGAAAAAGAACATATTAGAGGGATTGTTAATAGACTAAATGATCAGATACTACCCCCTGGCTATCACCTTAATATCATTATTGTTGATGATGCATCACAAGATGATACGGCTTCTTATATTAAGCAAACACTACTCTCGGATATAGGTGCTTTTATTCAATTAGAGGTTAATAGTGGCCCTGCTATCGCTCGAAATAAAGGCTGTCTTGCAGGAAAAGGGCAATATATTATTCTAATTGATGCAGATTGCCTGCCTGATTCTTCAAGCTTTATCATGGAACATATCCAAACCCTAAAAGAACATACTGTTAGTTGTGGTGCCATATTAAGTCAGTCGCCAGAAAGTGCTTTTTGGAGTCAGTATCAGAATGAAGTTTTTGAACATAGAGTCAAAGAATATGAAAAAAATAATGGTTCTTTATTTACTACATCAAATTTAGCTTTCACCCGTGAACATTTTAATAAAGTAGAAGGCTTTGATAGCCAATATTTTTTTGGTTTTGAAGACCGAGATTTTTTATTAAGGAGTCAAGAGGTTGGAGCTTCAATTAGTTATACGGCAAAGGCTCGTGTAGTGCATAGCGATCAGCTTACCATTACTGCTATTTGCAAAAAAATGAACAGAGGAGGGCGTGTAGAATCAAATATATTTCGTAAACGACACCTAGAAGCTTATAAGCAGATGCCCTATTATAAAGTAGATGCCCGTGAACACGCTTATTTACGTCCCATGGCTAGATATATTGCACCCATAATGATGAAGCAAGTGTCTAGAGTAGACTCTTTATTAGAGCGGCAATGGCTACCTTATAGAATAAAAAAACTACTAGTAAAAAGTATGACTGCTTTTTGCTTTATGGCAGGAACTTGTAGTAAATGAAGCCTCTTATTACCATTATTACGATCACCTATAATTCTGAGAAGTACCTCCAGAACACCATAGACAGTGTTGCGAATCAAACTTATCCTTTTATTGAATATATAATAATTGATGGTCAATCTACAGATTCAACACTATCAATTATTCATCAAAATAAAGATAAAATTACAAAATGGACCTCTGAAAAAGATAATGGCATTGCTGATGCAATGAATAAAGGTCTAAAAAGTATGGCAGGGGATTATGTGCTTTTCTTACACTCTGATGATTACCTCATTAATGATGAAAGCATTGAAGAGGCAGTAAGAAGCCTAGATAACCATCACAATATTTTTGCATTTAGTATTTTCTTTCAGACTGGGAAAGATACTAAACAGAAGAAAATCCCTTCGTGGGGCTTGGGTTACAACTTAAAAACAAAGCTCTTACATCAAGGCGTTTTATGCCGAAAAGAGCTATTTAAGGAAATAGGGGGCTTTGATACGCAGTTTAAAATTGCTATGGATTATGATTTCTTTCTTAGGGCTTATCGCAATAATTGTAGTACTAAGTTGATTAAAAATAAAACACTTAGTGTTATGAGAGACACAGGAGTGAGTTCTAAATTAGACTGGCCATCATTATCTGCTCGACTACAAGAAGAAAAAAGAGTGCATTTTAAGAATGCTAAGTACTTTATGATGCCTGTTTATTATATGTATTGGCTACTATATCCTTTTTATAAAAGAGTTGTGTCTCACTAATTTAAGTTTAAGAAATCTTTTTATATCGAACATGACCATATAGCTTCATTCTCAAATTACGTAAAAAACTATCAATAGTCCACGTTTCTGGCAGTACAGGAAAACTATTCCATAATTTATTCATTACTTTTAATTTTTCGCATATAAGTGATGAATATATAGTATAAAAACTCATGACATTGGTGTTAATAGAATAACCATCAAATAGTTTTATTTTTGAAGTTGATACGATTCTAAACCCATGGAAGTGATAGAAGACAGGAGATACTCCGCCTTCCTGGTCAAAATAATGTGAAATATTCCAGGGAGCTAATGCTTTATTCTTCTGCTCAAGTACGTGTACCGTGCTTCCAAAACGCTCAGGCCAGTCATCTAGGTATCTTTGGTCACCAAACTTCCCATCTTCAAGTCGGTTATAGCACCATTCAACACACCTATCCTGCCACCAGTTTAGAACAGCTTTCCCAGCTTCGGTATTATTAAATGTCATAAACTGAACACAGTATTTTCCAGCCTCAGCAGATAGTTTTTCGTATTCTGGAGCACAAGCATGTTCAGTAATCAGTACATCAGCTTGGCTATCTTCAAACTCGTCTAATAAAATTGAAGGGTTGTCAAAAAAGAACAGATCAGCATCAAGGTAAGTAACTCGCTTTATTGAAGGGTCTATATTCATCACGGCTTCAGGAGAAAATGATGTCATTGTCCAGCAATACTCTCCCCCCGTGCGGTCTTTTTTTGCTTCAAGTAAGGCTTCAGTTTCTACATCCGTTAATGAAATTAATTTTAAATGTTCAAGCTCTAACTCACGAAGTTTATTTTCGACATTTTCATCCATACACAATACCCATAGTTTAAAAGGTAATGCGTGGGTTAAAAGTGAATCATAAAGTGCTAAGCCTGAAGGTAAGAAATTATAATCAAAGAGTGTAACAAAATGTTCAGTGGGATTATTGGTAGGCATTGACCACCTCGATAACTTTAGTTACTTCATCATCTGTTAACGCAGGATGGCAGGGTATAGAAAGCACTGTCTGAGCATATTCTTCCGTAACAGTTAACCCCTTAGGGTCTGTTCGCAAGTCTTCCCCAGGTTTTTGTTGATGCGCAGGTATGGGGTAATGGATTAGGCTTTGAATCTCATTCTCTTGCAGGTGGTTTTGTAATTTCTCACGCTCAGAGCACTTAACAACGAAGAGGTGATGAACATGTCGTTCAGCTTCAGTAGGTAACGGTAAAAGCTTGATGTACTGATTTTGAATGCCCTCTGAATAAGAGTAAGCAATCTTTCTACGGCGCTCAGTCCACTCTGGAAGTAATGATAATCGCTCTTGAAGGATTGCAGCCTGTAGCTCATCCAATCGGCTGTTTAATCCAACTTGAGGATGCTGATAACGAATTGATTGTCCGTAGTTACGAATTTGCTGCATGTTATCGGCAAGGTCACTATTATTTGTAGTGATTGCTCCTGCATCACCAATGGCACCAAGGTTCTTAGTGGGGTAAAAACTCCACCCTGAATATGCACCAAAGCCACCTACCATTTTTCCATTAAACTTTGCACCATGTGCTTGTGCAGAATCTTCTATTAGCTCAATATGATGAGCCACACATAGCTGTAAAATCTGCTCTAAATCTCCTGCTTGCCCGCAAAGATGGACTAACATCACAGCACGAGTTTTAGTACTAATACACCGTTCAATACTATCTACGTCTAACATACCTGTATCAGGATCAATATCAGCAAGAACAGGCGTTGCTCCCGCTCTAAATATAGATAATACGGTTGCAAAAGCGGTCATTGCAGTGGTGATGACCTCATCCCCTTTGCCAATATTCAGCGCCCTTAACCCTATTTCTAAAGCATCAACGCCATTGCCAACACCGATAGCGTACTGAGTATTTGTAAACTCAGCCCATCGTTTTTCAAACTGCTTAACTTCTTCACCTAAAACCCACCAACCAGAACGTAATACACGTTCAGTAGCTTTAAGCTCAGCTTGTATGAGTGACTCAGGGTCTTGTTTAAAATCATTCATGAGTATCATAGCTAATCATCCCAATATTTTGTGTAATGCTCTTGGTAGTAGGTTAAAGTATTTTGCAAACCTTCATCAAGGTTAACTTTGTGCTCCCAGCCCAGTATTTCCCCAGCCAAAGTAGAGTCACTATAATAATCACCAATATCAATCGCTTTTCTCTCTGCTGGGAAGGGAATGATCTCCCAATTTCCTTTACCATAAATATCTACTATTTTAATGGCTAGATCTTTTAAATTGATTACTTCAGGGCTTCCAAGGTTGAAAACTTTACCAATTGCTTCTGGGGTAATGGCAGCCACCAAGAAAGCATCAACAACATCGTCTACATAATTAAAATCGCGTAACTGTAGGCCATCGCCAAATACCTTAATAGGGAGGTTTTGTATGAGATTCTTGACCCAGATACCTAAAAAAGTCTGCTTCGCATCTTTAACACGCATACCAGGCCCATAAGTATTGGTGAGCCGTAAAGCACAGGAAGAAATATCATAGACATCATTATAAAGCAGGTGATAATTCTCGCCCGCAACCTTATTAATGCCATTGACATCAACGGGTACGATAGGGTGCTTTTCATCAACAGGTAAGTATTGAGGTTTACCGTATATTTGGCGAGTTGAAGCAAACACTATTTTTATATCAGGGTTATGATGACGAGCAGCCTCAAGGATTGATAATTGTGCGGTTGCATTAATATCTAAATCGGTAAAGGGATTATGCATGGAGTCAATATGGCTTGTTTGCCCCGCCAGATTGAAGAGGAAATCTTTATCTTTAATTAAATATTTCATGGAGTGTGAATCACGTACATCAGAAATATTAACATCAATCTTGTCTTTTATATCGGCAAAATTAGCAAGGTTTCCGCCGTATTCTGGGATTAAACTATCTACTAGGGTTACATTTGCGCCAAGGGTTACTAACTTGCGTGCAAGGCTAGAGCCAATAAAACCACAGCCACCAGTTATTAGTATGTTTTTATCTGAGAATGATGTTTTCATGATGGTCTTTTTTTAGTAGCAATTATTAAGTTATCAAGATAGAAGTCACTATCAGAGGTCTTAAATAATTGAGCGACCTCTGCTAGTAGGTTTAAAGGAAAAAAAATGCAAATGCCCAAAACTATTTTACCAAGGGGGAAAGCATATATTCTCTGTACTTTCTTATAAATATACCCCTCAAATAACTGTATAAAAGCAGGCATTCCTAGTCCAAGTTTTTCTTGGTGCTCTATAGTAAAACCATGCTTTTCAAATAAATATTTTAGCCCAAAAGATGTGTAACGTGTGTAGTCCCATGGTTGCTCATGTTCATCCCAGATAAAAGGTACTGAGAGAAGTATTCTACCTTCGGGGGTAAGTACTCTATGTATTTCTGATACAAATTGATCAGGTTCAAAAACATGCTCTAATACTTGGCTGCAAAGAATATTATCAATACTGTTATCTGCATAGGGAAAGACAGTTCCATCATAATAGTCATCAGCAATACTACGCTCTCTATTACGAGGCTGGTCAATATCTAAGCCTATATATTGAGTGATATTTGTGAATAGATTTTTATAGGGCTTTCCGCCGCATCCTACATCTAATAGATTACCTGTGAATTCCTTTGTATTGCTATTTATGGCTGTAAATATATTACTTCTTGCGATATGAAAAGGATTTAATATGTATGAAAATAAATTCGGTTGGTAGTGTGATTTATCTGCTAGATACTTAAGCTTCTTTATCATCATTCTTCTCTAATACTATAATAATGGTTTGACCATCATGGTTGTTATGAAGAGCTAATGGTTTACACAGTATCGCTAATAGATTTGATATTTTATTAAGTAGTCTAGAAGAAAATCTTGTATCAACGCGTTTCTTTTTAAGAAAAAATAGCTTAAATAGATAAGTGCTTATAATACTTTGATAAAATGATCTTTTGTGTATGTCTGTAACCTTTTCCTTAAATATTTCTACAATGTTTAAGTTGTACTTATCTGCTAAGTATCTAAGAGATGGCTCATTCCAATGTAAAGCATGATGAGGGGGAAGATCTAAAAGATGATTAGTGATGTTTTTTATAAATGAGTTTCCGTTAGGAACTGCAATTATTATTTTTCCGCTATCTTTTAATGTGTTCACTGATGCTGAAATAAATGAATCTATATTATAGATGTGCTCTAAAACTTGAAATGAAACAATAAGATCAAATCTCTTTTTATTTTCTAATGAATAGCTCTCTATAGTACTATTAATAACATTAATTCCATCATTGCTGGCTAATAAAACAGCATTTTCGCTTAATTCAAGGCCAACATATTCTTTTGGCTCAATATATTTACTAAATACTCCTCTACCTGAGCCTATATCCAAGACCTTCATGCTTGAGTCAATATATTTTTGGCTAAATAAGAACTCTGTTTTATCCTCATGTAAGTAATACCATGAATTCTTGTTTAAGTTATTATAATATTCACTATCGCCTAAAAAAGCAGGTGAGAAAAAATATAGTTTGCATGTGTTACATTTAATATAATTAAAATTATCTTGTAATATTTTTGAAACATCAATACTAAATATTTTTTTATTTAGTAATTCTAGCTCATGTTTTTTTATTTTTTCTATTGATGAGTTATTGTTTTCATTACATAGTGGGCATTTTATATTTTTTTCCATATATATCCCTTCTCATATTTTTCATTACTTTTTTCGTGTGGTAATTTATATTCTTCTATAAGTCTATAATTTTTCATAAAGAATTTTTTCATCTTATTCTCCTGAAATATCCAGGATGGTATAGATGAATATCCTTGTAAATTAATGAATTGTACTGTTATTCTATCTTTTTCTAAATTTCTAGAAAAAATTGTCCTATCCATTAGAATATATTCGAAATCTTTCTCTATTATTTCATTAAGTAATACATAGGGTTTTTCTATATACTGAAGAACACTAGAGAGTAATAAAATATTTGGATTCTCATTTTTTATACATTCATTTATAGTATGATAAAACTTTAATTGAGAGTCTTCAAAGTCACTTCTTCCTATATCCACGAAATGTTTCTGTTCTACTATGCTCCATGAAACCTCATTAAACTCATCTAGAAATTTTTTATTTTGAAAATAGCTGCTTCCTAAGCTACCACCAAAATCAAGAATGCTAAGTCTATCAGATGAGGCTAGCATAAGCCCTGCTAACAAAGGCCAAGAGTACTGGATTTCATCAAAAAGAACACTGTCTCTTTCATAAGCGATGTCACCATTTTTGACTTTTAAAAGAGAATCTCTAACTTTTTTCAATATCTTGTCAGTATTATATCCAGTTGCATGCTTTTGTGCTTCTTGCCAATTTTTATAGTTTCCTTTCCATCCATATTTTTTATTTATATAATGGTTAATTGTTTTAATAATTATTGGAGGCGTTAATAACTTAATGTATTTTTTCATTTTTATGATATTTTAAATATATTTAAAATTGCTCTTGTTTGCATATAAAATGTTTTTCTTGTTTTTTTATTAAAATATAAGAGTATGTATGATGAAAGTAGCTGTGATATAAATGTTGAAATTGCTGCTCCGTTAGCACCATACTTAGATATCAATATGCTATTTAAAAGTATATTGGTGATAGCTCCAAGTAATATATTTTTAAATAATAATTTAGAAATATTTTCACTTATGAACCACTTTCCAGTTGCCATACTTAAGAATACAAATACCCCAGACCAAATATGTATTGTTAAAATACTTCCTGCTTCTATATAAGGTGTACCATAGAGGTATAGAATAACAGTAGGTGATATAAAGGTAGTAGGTATGGCTATTAAAATAGCCATTTTAACCATTAGGTTATACAGTTTTTGTAGTCGCGCATAATATAATGCTTCACTCTTATTTTTTGCACTAATAATTGCAGGAAATAGTGCAGCAGTAATCGCAACAGGAATAAAATACCATGACTCACTTAATTTAACCGCTGCCACATATAATCCTACTTCTCTATCCCCTATTATTTCTTTGATCATTATCTGATCAATTCTCATGTAAATAGAAATAACCATTCCTGTTAAGAGTAATGGCCAACTATCCTTTAATAGTTTCTTTGCTAGGAATTGATTCCATTCCCAGCGAAATATTCTTCCAGTTTGTCTTGAATATACGAGTATCAGCCCTATAGCTAAGATTGCTGCATCAAGGCAGTATATTACTGCAAACCATATTAAGTTAGCATCTAACGAAATAAGAATTAATTTTACAATGCTTGAAATAATAAGTTGAATAATCTGTACAGTAACAATAGATTTTGACTTTACTTCTGCCTGATAATTAAACTCTATAACATTTGTTGTTTGAAAGATTGCTGATAATGCAATAAAAGTTATTAGTGAATGTTCTTTAGAAATAATATCGGTGGTCAACACTACTACTAAGAGTATTAGCCAAGTAATTAATACACCCATTATTTTTAAAAGAAAACTGGTTCCAAGTAATTGGTTTCTTTTTTCAGGGTTGTTCACTAGCTCACGTACAATTATTTCATCAAGTCCCATTGATGATGCTATAATAAATAATCCAACGAAACTAGCTACATAATTTAATAGACCAAAATCTTCTGGACCTAGATACCTAGCTACATAAATTCCAATAAACAATGCCACACTCATTCGTATGACTCTTTCTATAATCAACCATGATGTGTTTGCAAAATATTTTTGGAACTCCTCATGTTTTTTTAGGTGTTGTATTCTATTATGTATTGAATTTATCACTGATGGATATACTATTTCTCTAATAGCCAAATATACCCAGGACTAGCCCAGTAAAAATTACTTACAATTAGCTTTGCTATTTTTTCTTTTATAGTTCCTGGTTTGATCATGTATGAGGTATGAAACTGTTCATGCTTGTAAATGACTTTCTTTGTGTAATCTATTTTCTTAAAATTTTTCACAAGGCTCACCAATCCCCAGTAACTTAAATGCGTTTCATAATAGTGATTGCCTTTGCCCGTTATACGCATATATAAGTGTGCTACGGGTTTAGGTATAACAGATAATAATGGCAGGTTGTAGTGTGGCTCGTTCCACATAATTCTATTTCCTGCTGCAAAATAACAAACTCCAGTGGGTGCTAGTATGCGATGGATTTCACTAAACATCTTTTTAGCGTTAGGGACATGCTCATAAACCTGAGAGCAGATAACAATATCAAAGCTGTTATCCTCAAAAGGTAGATTAAGAGCATCGGCAACCTGAAAGCTCAAGTTGTCATTTTGGTATGTCTCTTTTGC
>JAUTBZ010135877.1:0-13461 GCA_032361785.1 Lepetodrilus galriftensis
TCTTTAAATGGTTAGTGCTCACTTAATATAAAGCTAAGGGATGTGAAATATTGATTGAATGAAGGCAAAAGAGTTACTTTATATGGACATGTGCATGCCTTTTATTTTGCCACATTTAATTAATATTTTAAACATCGAGTTGTGCTTAGGGTCACGAAGTATGGATGTCCAATCATATGCAAGGCTAATGGATTACAGGGAGACTGATGTATGGTGCAGAACAACCAAGGGGGATAACTGTATCTGATAAGCAAACCAAGGGGGATAACTGTATCTGATAAGCAAACCAAGGGGGATAACTGTATCCAATAAGCAAACCTTTTGTCATCACATTGTCACACCTAGTGCAACTTGCTCTCCATCAGAACTATTAATATACCCTCTTTCCATGTTAATTTAAATATCCTCACAGTTTTCACTTAAGAGTGTTAGAGCTAAGCTCAGCATCTCCCCCCACCCCACCCCACACCTAAAAAATAATAAAAGGGAGAGAAAAGACTGAAAACAATAAAAAATAAAAATAAAGGACAGTGATGCTTTAAAAATCAAAGTGATTCCAATGAGTAGCAACACTTCAGCTGTGATGTATAGAGATGGTCTCAGATATTCCCACAGCCACTAAGGTAGATCCCCAGGAAAGGTTCACAAGGTATATTTTGCCCGGCTGGAAAGGTTCAGATTAGATTTAAGCATATAAACTAAGTTACCCTGGGCCCAGTATATTTAAATAGCAAGTGAAGATGTGGCACTAATCTGGCGTATATTCTCAGAAATATTCCTGGCACTACTCGAATGACAATGTCAGAGATATTTCTGACACTAATCGAAGTGCATTTATCATTTGAAACTGGTGTTCCTGACACTACTTGAAGTATACATTGTCAGAGATATTACTGACACTGATCAAAGAATATTGTCAGAAGTACTCTCTGACACTCATTGAAGTACATTATCATATATATTCCTGACACTACAAGAAGTACACTGTCAGAAATATTCCTGACACTAATCAAAGCAAATTGTCAGAAATATTCCTGACACTTATTGAAGTACATTGTCAGAAATATTCTGACATTGATCAAAGAAATATTCCTGATTGATTGAAGTACATTGTCAGAGGTATCCCAGCTATGACACTGTTTAATGTATTATGGACACTACTTGAAGAACAATGTCAAAGTGTTCTCGACACTCATATACGGTATATTCCTGACACTACTTGAAGAACAATGTCAAAGTGTTCTCGACACTCATATACGGTATATTCCTGACACTACTTGAAGTACATTGTCAGAGGTATTCCTGACACTTATTGAAGTACAGTGTCATAAATATTCTTGATATTGATCAATGTCATAAATATTCAGAAAATCACGGTATTTTACAGTAGGTAGATAATAATAGACTTATTTTCTGAGTCACTATTTTATTTTAAAAGTCGGCATCTATGGAAGCAGGGAAAACTTTCAAGTGCTGATATTGAGGTGACAAAGACACCTAATACTTAATTATCGCAAATACTCCAAAATGTGTGGAGTTTAGGAGTTGATGAGGAAGGTTTTTCTCCCCTGGGCATTCCACCAATCACTGGGGGTGTTCACTTGCTGCGGAATCGTCTGTTTTCGCCTGTACTGGTAGATCTTTCCATCTGCGTCCACACCTGAAAGTCTGAGAATATCTTGCTGAATCCCAGCTTTTCTTTTTTCTTCGTCAGTTTCGCTGAACAGTGAAATCGATTTGCTGGTAGTTTCCGACTTTGTAACATATTTTATTTTTTCCCCCTCATGAAATCAATGTTGCTGTGAATTGTGAATGTTTTTTTATGGTTGATTTATATATTGAAGTTGTATTTTGACATTGTACTGTAAATTAATATTCATGATAATAGATACTTAGAATACTGGTGTGTTTTAATTATTATTTAAATATGTATTATGACTAAAAGATCATATTTCCCAATGGATGGACAAAAAAACAACACTGATTATTTAAAAAAATATAATTTGAGAATACCTTAAGACTAATGTCTCTCGTTCTATCACTTGCCATGACAAAAGTCGTCAATTTATGAAGAATAATAATGAATTTTATTCTTTTAAAATACAATAAAAAAAATTACCCCAAACAATCATGAATAATTATATAGCAATCTATTGTATGTGAGACAGTATTTTGCTGAAATCAATTTCTTTGTGTAAAAAAAAAAAGATTATTAAAAAAAAGATCCAACCTTGACATGTCATGTGTACTTGGCTACAGGACATGGCCATGAGAATAATGTTGCATTATTACTGTCATAAGAAATGACAAAGGATAATGCAGTGTTAATGACCACTGCACTGTGGCCATTACAAATGATAATTACACCATAAAATTAACAAAGGACATTTTGCACGTTAGGCTAATTGCTAAGAGAGGGGTTTTATCTGTATTAGTAAATCACGTTGTCCAGAAGTCTTGCTGTACAAACTACTGCGTTGATGGTCAAGGAAGTGGCCAGATTCATTTCCAGTTGGCTATGGCTGGACCCAGGTCAAGTAGTTAAGCCTGCTAGACAAAACCTGACCTGTCGACAGGAATAATTTATTACCTTTTACTACTTATAGACCTCCAGAGACCCACAGAAACTCTGTATACCAGGGTGGGTGGGTGAGATTTAGGTTGGGGAAGGGGGAGAGACAGGGATAGACCATTCCAAAGATGTAAAAATAAAAAAAAATAGAATCTAAAAATAAGTATTACAAAAATGTGATGACAGAAAATCACTAAAAATTCAAAAACATTTTAACTATCTTTTACAAGGATGAGGAGGGATAAAGAGTTTATAGATCCTGGTATAGGGTGGGGGTGAACCTAGGCATATATCCTGGGGTAGGGTGGGGGTGAACCTAGGCATAGATCCTGGGGGTAGGGTGGGGGTGAACTTAGGCATAGATCCTGGGGGTAGGGTGGGGGTGAACCTAAGCATAGATGCTGTTCTTTATGGCATCTTCAGTTGCCTCTGGCATAGAGAGAGTTAAAAATATTACATTCTTCTTGGAAGAAATATACAATTGCACCCCATTTTCTTCCTCATTCAAATCTTCCTTACAGCTGTTCCTTAATCTCTCCACTTTGCAAAGCTAATCCAGGATTTCTTGAAGGAATGGACACAGCTGTTGAATGACCATTGCTTGACCAATGTCTACAGCAGTTGCTCTACTATCCTACAGTGACTTGGTAACAGCTATACTGTCACAGTTTGATAAATGATAATTGCTGACATCCATTGTAAAGTGTGTCTAATATTACAGAATATGTAGTTTGCCACATGTTCTTGTCATGGTGTTGACATAATATGTTTTAAATTACAATATCTGTTTTATTTGGTGGGTATGTTAATATGTATTTTTCAAAGTTGACATTTCTGACTCAAATTAGCTACAAAGCAGCATTGATTGGCCATCTAAGCAACATTGGTCATCCAAGCAACATTGGTCATCATTGGTCATCCAAGCAGCATTGGTCATCATTGATCATCCAAGCAGCATTGATCATCATTGGTCATCCAAGCAGCATTGGTCATCCAAACAGCATTGGTCATCCAAACAGCATTGATCATCATTGGTCATCCAAGCAGCATTGGTTATCCAAACAACATTGGTCATCCAAGCAGCATTGGTCATCCAAACAGCATTGGTCATTATTGGTCACCGAAGCAGCATTGGTCATCCAAACAGCATTGATCAGCATTGGTCATCCAAGCAGCATTGGTCAACCAAGCAGCATTGGTCATCATTGGTCATCCAAACAGCATTGGTCACCCAAGCAGCATTGGTCATCCAAACAGCATTGATCATCATTGGTCATCCAAGCAGCATTGGTAATCATTGGTCATCATTGGTCACCCAAGCAACATTGGTCATCCAAGCAGCATTGATCATCATTGGTCATCCAAACAGCATTGGTCTTCCAAGCAGCATTGATCATCCAAACAGCATTGGTCATCCAAGCAGCATTGATCATCATTGGTCATCCAAGTTGCATTGGTCATCCAAGCAGCTTCGGTCAACTGTGTGTCCTCAGACTACCCAAAGACAGAGGGGTCTCAGATGGTCAGTCAGTAATGACCATCGCTTGACCGGTCCCGGCCAATGTCTGGACCAGTGGATATTATACTTCTCTGATAATGGCCACATCACTGGTGCTAATGTTCCCAACATCTCAGATTTGTAATATTCCCTGACATCACATATTTGTAATGTTCTCTGATATCAGTTAAGGACAGGATACAAATCATTCCAGGGTGCACTTAGAACTGTCCGAGGCCCTAATGGGGTTTTTGAGACCCTGGTGCAGTTTGAGGCCCTGATGAGGTTTGATGTGAACTTGTGTCTAATGATGGGGAAGTCTTTCCACAATGGCTCAACCTAGGTCATCTCAGATGACGGTGATTATCACAGAGATATGAACTCTGTAACGAGACATAGTTGGTTTTCGTGATTGTCTTGCTGAAATTGATTTCATATCGACAGCTGTTTAGGCTTTTTCATTAGCAGATCATATAGCACCAACCCCCCTAAGAATCGTCAATAGCCATATCCATATTGTAATAAAATATGACCATATAATAAATATGAATATGTGAATACTTTTACATCAAATTACCATTTAATAGTATGAATAAATATGTAGTATGATCGATGCAGGATTCTACAGCACTGTAGGGGTTAATTATATTCTTTGACATAATGTTGACAAAATCCAGGAAAAAACATATGTTTTAGATTCTAAAATGATAGTCATCAATTAAGTGACAAATTTTAAAGGTGCACATCACAATATTATCAATCTTGTCAAAATTTATTTTGTCCAAGCAGTATAAAACTCTCAGCATTATCAAAATAGGAAATGAATATGGATAATTATACCGGTCTCTTGCTAACAATATGAACATTGTAAAGTACTGACGACTGCTGCTGGCCTCACTATGAATATTGCATACGTCCAACAATGAATAATCTTCCTGGGCATCTGATCGGTCAGTGTTTCACTGGTCAGCACATGTCCAGTCAGTAATCCCCCATTTATTAATACCTGCAGACCTACGTCCTAGACACAGCACCACAAACACGTTGCTATAAATATTAGATTAACATCAATATGTGTACACTCTTTCACTCATTGATTGATATATAATTAGCTTCGGTTAAGTCTGCTTAATTCGGTATCTCGGAGGTTTTCACAATTTTTTCCTCCCTCGATGGACTTCACCTGAAGTTGATTACCTGTCAAAGTAATCCCGCGACTGCGCGGGAAGTTCCCGCATTAATATTTTATGGGGATATTGCAGTTGCGAGTATGTTTTTACTAAAAGTCTTGGCTTGTTTGGCATTCCTTCTCTGTTATGAAGAAATTAATTAATTTAATTTACCAAAACACTTAGTGTCTCACGAAAAATAAATATATATAATTTTCAAATAAAAATCATATTTATCATGTTTATGTTTTACTAATTTATTAATGTAAATTGTATTTACATTCATTTAGATTTTTTTTTAATGGAATAGGGAATAGCGTTAGTATATCTGTCCCGTTTTGCTTCAATGGAATATGGAATAGCGTTAGTATATCTGTATAGTATACCATATCTGTCCCGTTTTGCGTCAATGCTCTTCCAAAATTCCCAAATTGAAATATACAGGTTTTGCTTTAAGCAATACATGTTTTCTTGTATGATGTCCAGATAAAAGGGTTTATCTTGGTTGACAGGTGGTAAGTGGTTTTATCATTGTGTCTAGTTGACCGCCAGCCCTAAAATCACTGATGTGGACCAATCATAGCTATGAGCGATGAAAGAAAAAACATCCGCTGAACTGGTCCATAAAATGTCCATATCATGTCCATTGGTTTTTCTCCGGAAGTTCTGGTCCATATTGATATTTACAATCAATGGTGGTTGTGACCAGGTAAAACACAGATGGTTGTGTAGGATGAGGATAAAACATTCACAAAATTGTTTAATAAAATGTCCATTTTATATCCATTGGCTTTTTGGCATTTTGTTTCCTTGGTATTCACTATCCATGGTGTTATTATCAGGTTAAGAACAGTTGGCTTTGGGTAAGAATGAAAAATAAAAACATCTGCAAAACTGGTTCACAAAAATATCCATATCATGCCCATTGGCTTTCCAGTATTGTTGGACACGCAGCTACATCAGAATAAGAGAGAAAGAAACATCTACAAAATCTGTGGATTTCTAGCATTTCTGTTCATTGATATTTACTATCACTGGTGTTAACAGATAATGTACAGCCACCTTTGAATAAGACGAAAAAGAAACATCTGCGAAAGAAAATGTAATCTGAAAATTTCCATATCGTGTCCATTTGCTTTTCTGGCATTTCTGGTTGTCATTGATACGTATGACTGACAGTGTTTTATAAGCAGGTAAAGTACGGCAGGCCAGGTACGGGGTGAAGAGAAATAGACAAGCTGAGCCACGTAATTGGCGATCGGTGGGCCGTGACTGGTGAAAACGCCGGTAGTCAATGTCTGACAATACCCGTGGCTAGGCCGACTATATAAAACACCAGTTTCTCCGCGTCCTGCGTCTGTACACTCCAGTGAACATGGAGACAAGTGCGGCGGACTTTTATCGCATTAGGTCCGGCGGAATGAGACTCACCTGTGCTCCCTCTGCCGGAATTGATGCATATTGTCCCGTGGAATCGCGGAGAATAATTTTTTTAGAAATTACGACCCGTATCTCAAATCGTTTTTCGTCACGTTGATTGACGGGCCATAAACACACTGGCCCGATATGGATGGACGTTCATGACAAGCTTTTGTTGAACTTTTGACAAGACTCCGAATGGAAATACCTTGTTGAACATCTAACAATTGTGGGCTCGAGACGCAAAGATATATCCTATTGTTTGTTTTGATGACACAGAATCTCTTTTGCCGACTTTCACAATAAAAAAAAAAGTGAGTGAATGCAAGGACTGCGGTGCACAATGGTAGGGCTGTACATATGACACCAGTCAAGTAGATACTGACTGTGTTCACAAAACCACCGAGTTAATCTGGCAGTGAGGTCTGGCCTCGAAAGGTGGCATGAATACTCCAGACATATTTGAATTGTGAAAGTAATACACACGTGTGAGGATGTGGACTAGTTTCCTGATATGAAATGATTTCTTCAAAAGTGTGGACCATTATTGATGTTGATTTAGTCTGTGAAACATTAAATAAGGAGAATATGATGATTATAATAGATGTTACAAATAATACTTTATTTAGCATTTTGTATTTAATAAATGAAAAATATATAATATTAGAAAATTTAATATTACTAGAATTGATTTATTGTGATCAATATATTTAAAAAAAAATCCTTTAGACAACAAGTACATCCTTATTGAATTTAAATACCATTTTATCACAAAAGGAATAAAATAAGAATAATCAAACCATATTTAAGAGAAATATATTACAATCTTTGAAATATACGCACAACAGCAGCCTTGTCGTTATCAACACTTCTGATTTATAGGTGATGATGAAGAATGACTGAAATGAACACGAAGTGTTTGTTTATAGCCCAATGGCCTGGGGATATGGGTAACTATTTCAATAGACAACTAGGAGTATGGCTTATATCGGACCAGTTATCAGGTCATAACACATAGGGACACAAGCCTGGTGCACATGGACATCAATGGGGAAGTTAACATAATGATAGCTTGAGGGGGTAGTGGAGTATGGATTGTAGGGTAGGAGGGAGGGGGGGAGGGAGGGAGGAGGTATGTCATATGAGTATAGTCAGTGAACTGTGTATGCCTGATTTTTGTGTTTGCTATGTATTTAGTGGGAGTAAAACCTACAATCACTTAGTAATGATTGGTAAATTTGAACCGAAGGTGTTACATGTAGGTAGTTAGGTAGGTATGTGTGTGTGTGTGTGTGTGTGTGTGTGTGTGTGTGTGTGTGTGTGTATGTGAGTGTGTGTGTGTGTGTGGTATATGTATGTGTGTGTTATATGTGTGTGGTGTATGTGAGTGTGTGTGTGTGTGTGTGTGTGTGTGTGTGTATGTGAGTGTGTGTGTGTGTGTGGTATATGTATGTGTGTGGTATATGTGTGTGGTGTATGTGAGTGTGTGTGTGTGTGTGTGTGTGGTGTGTGTGTCTGTGTACTGTAACAGGAAAATACTCAACAGTTATATGTTCTTACAGTTTATTTGGGGGTTCACTATTTTTTCCCTATGGCATATTCAGACATGTATAATGTAATATCTATATATGAAATATAGACATATATATAAATATAGATATCATTACTCATTAAAATAGTGACAACTGAAAGTACAAATTCCTTCCGATTGCCAAAATTGGAGTTCCCTGTAGTAATTATAACGAAAGCCGGCCTCCTGTTGTATTCCCAGTGGGTCTCGCACTCGTATATTTCATGTCAATAAACTACAATAGATATGAACAGGTCGGAAACTTACAATCTTCTTGCTGAAACTAAATCAAATTAACACTAGGAACCCTCCACACGTTTCAAGAACACTGGAGGCTAGAATATGTCAAACCCCATCTTTCTAAGACCCGACTTTCAACAGTAATTGAATTCTCTTTTACCCTGTAAGAGAAATTTAATACTTCAAAAGTCAGGAAGGTGTCTATTTCATTTGTGTTATGTCCACACTTTTTAAATATCCTGTCTATGTTGAGAACAATGTGGTGTTTTAACCCTCTATTGACCTACGAAACCAGGGTTAAATTTGATCTTACGAAGATATTAACTCTTGGCTTCTAATTAAGTCCATAATGAATGCCTTTGGTCAGTTTAAGAGCTATCTCTTGAGTAATAACAAATAAATGTGAAGTGGTCATTTCCTTTTGCCTTGACCAGTGGCTATTTGATCCCACAGACATTTTTCATTCCCCATCTCATGTCTCTAATTAGTCGATTGTTAACGTGCTAAACCGGAACGACGCTAATTGTTGTTTATGACCCTACCTTTCAGATAGTGGCCTCATTTCAAAGGGCGTTCATTTCAAATGGACTTTTGTCTATTGCACGGGGGAAGTTAGTGTAATGTACAAGCTGTGACAAGAACTTTTACATGTTTGTGACACTGGTCTGATTAAGGGAGAGCGAGGGACGTAATGATATGGTATCACTCTGTGTGATAATCAACAGCATCTCGTGTTACGAATAACTGCTGTTTGTCGGCTGTTCATTGAAACTCCTAACTTTTTTCTTCTCATAGTTATGTCCAGAATTCCAGGTTTCTCACACGTCTATCATCCATGTCTGGTGCTTTGAAGTACATTGTCACACTGGACTGCTAAAGAGACGGAGCCACTTGAACACTGGTGCGTGAAATACGCTTCTGGAAAATTAGCATGGATCTTTTCATGTTGGGTTTAGGTCATCTTCTGTTGAAGAATCATCTTCCAGCTACAAGAACAACTTTGGTTTTTTAAATTGTGGTTTAAAGCTGCTTTCAAGTTTCCTTCACTTTCACAACTTGTTAGTTTAGAGCAAGAGGAACCTGCAACATCTGTAGTACTGAATGTTGCAATAAACCTGTGAGCACCGGTTCATACTGATAGACCAAGGATGATAACTGTAGTTGTAGCCCATTTATCATGTTTATCAAACAGTACGTGTAATTCTTAGTTTTTATTTTGAATTCAAAATCGTAAGTAATTACCCACCATCATTAAGTTGAAAGTCAAGTCTTCTCAGAGCTCAGATCAATGGAAATAATGTGGATATTTTAATACACGTGTATATCCCACATAAGTATAAACCCTCATTACTTACACTGAATGGTTATAATGATAAGTACCCGACTAATCCTGTATTGTGTACCCTCTTAGGATTATTACCAAACTGATGGGGGATTTCATTAATCCCTTCCCCCGAATTCAATGTCTCAGCAAGCCGTTGCATGCATGCTTCTTGTTCAAACACTTCACTTTTTCCGCTCGAATTCACTCGTAATTATACTCTGGAGTTTTCTTGTGAAATGTACGCATTGTCAACGATGTGTACACCTGAGGATTTATGTAATAACGATTAAAAACAGCACGAGAAATAAACAAACCAGGGTGGATATGTACGCTCGTGAGTGACAATTGACATACATATTGGGACACTAAGCCAATGCTTGTTTTCTTTTACAAGAGGCTGTGGTATTCTTGTCAACCGTACCTTTAAGGACTTCCATTGAATGAAACAAGGAAACATTGCTTTCACGGACTTGGAAGAGTGTTACAATATTTTGACAGCTTTTACACTTGAAATAATCCTTAAATGTGTCAATAACTGGCAACAAGCTTGTGAGTAATATGGGACAGTTTTAATATACGTTCAACGTGTATATTTTACTATTGCTATACATAATGACTTATTTATGTTTAATTTAACATGTTTAAATTAGTATACTTTAAAGTATGTAAGTATATTTGTTATTTTAGTACTAATCTTTCAGAAAATATAGTACATGTAATAATATTCCCTATTGATTTAAGAAATCATTTACTAATTGCAGAATAACAAAGTTTGTGGCTACAGAAATGCAAATGTATTGTGCTTATGTAAGTAATGGAAAATTACACCAAAATATTTGCCTACTACCGGTAATTGAAACATTTATAACATAACACTAATAAGAACATAACGGTAGCGAGAAAATAGCGCGAGAAATAAACAAGCCGGGTGGATAAGTACGCTCATGAGTGACAATTGATATAAATATTGGGACACTAAACCAATACTTGTTTTCTTTTACAAGAGGTAGTGGTATTCTTGTTAAGTGTACCTTTAAAGAGCTAAGCATATTTACCACATTTTTTAGATGTTCCTTAACATTAATTTTCTTCAAAGAAATAGTTGTATGAGGCAATTAACTTCAAACTCTTTCAAGACTACTCAAGTGTATATTTTCCCGAGTTTGGTTCTCAACTTTGAAACCTGTAAAGAACAAGTCAAATTCATTGGAAAAGTTATTAGTAGCCAATTGATAAGATATGGTGGTCAAATAGAGAGAGGGTTTGCTTTCATCATATAAAAGTCAGAGTTTGTTTCTCAACAATAATAATCACACTACATTGATAGCTGTGAGGACATTGCTATAGGAAGGGTAATTGGGGGTATAAATATGGGGCAGTACGACGCTCAGTAGGACAATATATGAGCAGTATTCATTTTCTATAAGAGTCCAGTGTTTAGTGTGTTAGACAGACTACAAATTCTTAGTAAAGGTTCTGAGTTTGAATCCACATGGCACCCCAATACCATGTCAACACAATACAGAACAACTCTAGTGGGAGGCATACTGATGCAATCAATGCAGTGACATACAGTTATCATCCTTGGTTAATCAGGATCAGCATTGGCTCTTCAAAACAGATTTTTAAAAAGGTTTTCTTCCTACCATGAACAGACCCATACAAATACTGCAGAAACTAGAAAGTGAAATCGAACCACAACCCACTTCTTAAAAGAAATACAGGTAAAAAATGATGTATTCTAATATCAAGTTGTCAGGTATACCCTCCCAACTTAAACAGACCACCACCAGATCCATCTAAATACATACCTTGTACACATAGTATAAACTGATGGGGGAAAAAACACCACAAATCACTCGCTTGCTCAAGTATGAAATACATTAGACAGTGAAATGTACACCAGCCAGTAGTACATTGGCGTCAGACCCATCAAGATGAAGATGAAATCGACAAAGATGAAAATGAAATTGACATAAAAAGAATACAAGAATGTTCTGTGTGTCACTGACAACTACAGTTTATTACCAACATTAGATGAAAACCACTCTCCCAGATGCATGGTTATAGATAAAACGTTTGAAGCCATTTCTAAGATAACACCACCAGGACACACCTTTGCTAATTGGTATTGAAATAATACTCTAAAAAATAGACAGGGAACAAACAGGTTTGTAGTTTGTCCTGTTATTTCTGGTCGGCTTTTCCTCTGCAGTCGATGCGAATTGAGACCGATTTTTTCGGGGTGGGATTTTTAAAAATGTATATATTGACACATTACTGAGATAGTAAAGGGATGATAAAATGCGGAGATAAGTGTGATTTTCTCCATATAGGTGACGCACCACTGAGAGGGTACTTCACATAAACACCGTACTCCTACTTGTCTAGAGATTTCTCAGAGATAATACTATTTTTTATTGTTGTTATTATTATACAATGAAATCTGGGTGAATTTATGAAGCGTGAATTTATGAAGCGAGCATTTGAAATAAGGGTGTGTGGAAGGGTGCAGTGGTTTTGGCCATGTTAGTCACGTTACTTACCTAATAAACCCAGAAACAAATATTGTAAATATCAATTTGAAATAATAGTACTGAAAACAAAGAGAAAACAAAGTAAGTAGAATTTGAAACCGAAAGTAGAGTCGGTGATAACAGTTTGCAGTTTGGTACACTAATAATTATTAGATTGAAGACAACAAGCCCATAACAGACACAGATTATCAGATGATGATACATTATGATTCAAATGTTAATAGTAATTCAGAGAATAATATCTTACCATCTGATAATGTTTTATTTAGAAACGTTGGATCTTTACAAACATTCCATTCACGAACACATATTATTAATGATATTAGGCCCTATATCCTAATGTTTTGAGAACACCCATTGATGTTTTAATAGTTTTCTCTTTAAAAAATACACATTTAACCCATTGAGATTACCCCCTGGAACATGACCACAAAAAAACCTACGAATATTCACGTCAACTATAGGGGCAACCTTACAACGACCCACATACAAGGACGTTGATCAAAATACAACAGAAGTCAGGTTGAAGATCTGGATATAGAAAGCATGAGAGAATGTCCAGAATATACAGTTCCTGGTGTCCAGTGTTTGTCCAGACGAAGGAATGTCCATTTCAGCACGTGACCAGCTCGCGACGTAACGGCCCCGGTCACGGAAATACATGCCATCTGACTGAAATAGACAACGTTCTTGAAGAAATCGACACACGATCAGGAGACACGACGTCGGCCCGCCATGTGTGAAATGCTCTATAAAATTGAGTTATGTTTGAAGCTTTTAGATCTACCTGGAGACCAAAACAGCCTGTTGTAAGCTATGTGAATATTTAGGAGAAATATGTCCATCTTTATTGTTCTACGGGTATCTTAATTGTTCAACAGGTAAAGCTCGTTATGAAACGTCTTCCACAGGTATGGGAAAGTATGAACTTAATTTCACAGATATCTGAAACTATGAAACTTATTCCACATTGTATCAGACATTATGAAACGTATTCCAAAGGTATCTTAGTATTGGAAATGATTAAACTTTGTTCACAGGTATCGGAAAGTATTAAACTTATTCCAAAGGTATAGGCAATATCAAACTTACGGTATTTAGTATTTAGTATACTATAGTATATCAAAATATA
>JAUTBZ010135888.1:1797-13460 GCA_032361785.1 Lepetodrilus galriftensis
ATTCTTAATAATATTAAGATTATTGACGTTACTATATTTAGTAGCAGTAGTAGTAGCAGTAGTAGTAGTAGTAGTACTTAGAATTAGTAGTAGTAGTAGTAGTAGTAGGTGGAGGAGTAGGAGTAGTGGTGGTAGTCGAGTATTAGTGTTAGCGGATGTCCTATTATGATCCGATATATATGTACCGGTATACATTTTTATCTTTCGGATTTTTCATTCATGTCTCTCATGCATACTCGTTAATGTAGGGCTTAATGTACCCCTTACAATCTGTAGTCTCTCCTGCTCTTTCATATCCGCCTGATAATTGGAATATCTGCATCAGCTTCGTTATTTTACAAATTCAACATTAATACGATAGGGATGGAGCAGGGAACCCTGCATGCCACCTGCATTCAACCACGTGTGACGACAGAAGAATGATTGCATTCGTTAGGGTTTAGTGGTTATGGCGTGGTTATGGTGTGGTTATGGTATAACACAGGACCTCCTGTAATGATAACCCGCATGACAAGGCATCCGACACTGATCCCCTAACAACTACTCACTTTAAGCAACTGTTACTCGAGTGTGGCTATTGGCTCAATGTTTCTTAGGCGAACAATGACACACGGGGGTCGCACTGGATGTGTAAGATGCTGTAGTATCATAGTAAGAAAATATGATGTACGCATTCGGGCTATTGCGTAATTTAACACAGATTGTATGAAAGTTCATAATCGGGGGAAAAACATATACAAACAGCACTTATTTGCAATGTTCGAGAAATAATGTAGTACGAGTATGCTATTTGGAATCCATATATTACAATTTAAGAACATATAAGTTATTGCTTTAGGTTTTTTTTATTTCTGGACAGAAATGCATAACCTACCGATATTAGACCTAAGCGCGTTTATATAATGAATACAGCAATAACAATAAGTTATGTGACTTTTGTGTAGGTTTTTAAAATTATATTCTCAACACATTGGACACAATACCAAATTTAATAATTGGTCATTAAACGTTACATTTTAAAGAATATAGTTACTTCACATGTAATTCATACACGCCTGGATAATCCATATGTCTACTTATTGGACTTATTGGACTTATTAAACTTATTGGACTTATTGGACTTGTAACTAGTATTGGATTTATTGGACTTGTTGGACATTGAACTTATTGAACTATCGATCTGATGGCTGTGCAAAAGGAAATAATACTTACACTGCATGGCAATTGACACATGAATCCATGCCAGCGCCTTCCAGAGACAGGGTTCGAACCCCGTTTTTTAATGACCTTAACAGACAAGTTATTCCGTGTATTTTTATTAGCTAACTAACGGAAGATTAAACGTCGACCAAGAACATCCGAGATGAAGCTGACAAGATACCTACTTAAAACTGAATCCGTTTTTAAATTCACTTTAAATTCACTTAAAACTAACGTATTTGTCAAACTAGTGCTGACCAATATAATATTATTCTCATTTTGTCTCTGGTTCAAATCGTGTAATTGTTGAAATTGACAGTACTTTCAAACTGCGTTGATGTCACTGTTTCAATCAACGCCATATATTGTCCTAAAATCTCTCTGCGAGTAAAATAATATTGAAAGCGGCTATAAACCACAGTTCAACCAAGAAACTATTAGATTCATTGGCATTGACTTATTTATAACTTACCACTATTTATTAATATAAATATTGTAAGTTATCAATTTAAAGGCATATCACAGTTTATGAACATGTAAAATCGGACAAACGAATTTATATCTGAAACTAATTACGCTTGATTTATCCATCCAAAAGTTGTTATGTAATGATTTACGTATCCCCCAGCACTCGATAGTTATAAAACAAATAATATTTTATATTAAATAGGGGAACGTTCCGCTATTTCATTGAAGCATCTCTGTTGTAAGCACGAATGTGCGAGCAAACAGAGTTATGTCCCTTTGCATAATCTCTAAAGAGCCGTTGGCCGTGTTTGATTTAAACCCGACTCTAAGAGTCGCAGAAGGGTTGCAGTGAATACTTGTCAAACACACAGCGGTGGAAAGCTTTTTGGAAGTACAAACAGGATTGTATGTATGGCAAGTGGATGTACTTTGCAGTTATAGCTAAGAACTAGTCCAAAACAACCATAAATATCTGTGATATTATATCATGTCCATGTCAGGTTTATTCACGGATAACCATAGGCCTACTTGTTAGACAGTATACTGAAAATATATTTTAAAGTGCATATATCTTTCGCCATGCTCTTTAAAAATGTGAACATTGACGAAACATACATTTTAATGAAACATCGTCGTCAGAAGTTAGAGTTAACCATGGCGGGGGTGTTTTAACCGTACAACCACACCACGGGTCAGAGTCGTTTACCAAGCCTGGGTGGCCCAATACCACGACAAAAACAGTGCATTTCTCTTCACAATCATCTTATTACACTATCTAGAAACACTTAACAAGCCAGGTAGACACTGTAACCTCGATTTACATTTTCTGAATGGTGTGCTTGATTGGAACTTTGACACATGAGTGACGTCAATTCAGTTTACATTGATGGTAAAATTGCACCTGTAGATTGATACCTTTGGCGATAACACACAAACTATTTAGTGTGAAACCATTCACATCTCTGCTGGGAAAAGATACCCCGTCTTCGATGATTAAGTACAATTGAAGATACGAACTATAATAAGCAACGCATGATGTGATATAATTATGGCATTCAGTGTGGAAATTGATAGAATTGGGTCTATCTAGAAGTCATATGAATATAAGCTGTATAGGAGTATAAAACTAGGTATGTGTTTTCAATCACACAGCCTACTCTTTAAATTTTATAAAGAATGCATTGAGAAAAATTCAATTCACAAATTTACAAATATAATTAAAGTGTGGCATCATACGTCGCTGTTGGTATGTGTCGACCTGTCTTACACAGTGTTCATGTTAAATCTAGGATCCCGTAATTCAATGAACTACGTGAAATAATTACACACACTTCGTAACCGAGTGCCCTCCAGTTGTTTGTCAGCCATTCAGAGAGCGCTTACGGAATTCCCCCTACCACAATGCGCTGACTAGATTTGTGCTGCACAAAAGCGATGATGATAGTACCAATTGAATATGACAGCATCATTGCATTGTATTGCCCATGCTTAGCTTCTCATGCAGATGAGGACTATATAATATATAGTAGTTCATGTTCATAACCTGTAAAATATATAGTTCAGGAGACCCATTCTCGAAACATTCTAACGAACTTATTATCCTATGAACAGTTCTTAACGGTTCTTATAGTATGGCTACGAACTGTTCTTGGGCTAAGAATTTCGTAAGAACGTATCGAGAACTATACTGTATGACCTATAGGCTACATGCAGAACATTATGTTAAGTCTAATACGTTTATTTCCGCCCTCTTGACTCTTTTCAAGATGTATAAGAAGTGGATTCTATATGTAGAATTTCATATTGCATGATCGTCTTTTACTTTATTTCGCACATTTCCAATTGTCTTGGTATTTAATTTTTATCAAACAGTCCGAATCAATTTACAATATTCTCTCCGGAGACACATCTTCGTAAGCTAAGGTAACATGTCAGGTAAGGGACACGTTTCACATAACAATCGGTGCTACGCGAGTCCAACTCCTAGAAAATACGCAAGTCTGAACTTACGACTCGCGTAGCACTATGATCGTGCCGTGGATCCTATTCCATAGACAAATCGTAACAATACTGTAGAAATACCTAGATACGACGTTGTGCCATTGCTTATGGTGTGAGTGCTAGTATGTCACGTACGGCAATACGCAGGCCTACCATATAGCCTAGGCACATCGGAATAACAACAGCTTCTGTTAATATAACTTCCCTCGCGAACAAGCCAACAACATTCTAACGACAGTTGTCGGGTAGACACCAACACAATTATTCCGGGCTCTATACTAATCATAGCAGGTGTATCCGGCTTTTATTGCATATATTTTTTGACACCTAAATCTGGGTTAGTCCATCGCACACAGTCCCCTAGTTAGCATCCACCTCCGTCGTCAATAGCTGTCATAGACCGCTTGTCTGCAAACAGCTATCCGTCGACTAAGGTTGTTCCTGACACCTACACGCCTAACCACACAGCTCTATTATTGTCTCCTGCCGCGGGGCATTAACTAACAAATAGTTCCGTGTCTATTGGATTCTATTGAGGCTAGGGCCACCCCTACCACAGTATTAGACAGGCCACGTGCTGCATGAACTTTGACCTTGCAATGTCAATTTCGTGTACATAGCGTGTTTTATGAGGAGCTCAGTTTGTTTGCTTGATACATTGTATACATCCGCGTGCTGTAACCTAGGAATAACTACTTCAGTAACCGTTTCCACCAAAACCCAACTGGTCTTTCTCCAGGGTATCATATCTTGTAAGTTAGCCTGCCGCGAATATTGGCCACCTGGTTACGTTTATGTTTCAAGGGGAATAATTCCACACTGAATGCATCATAGAGAATAACAAACCGACTTCCGTGTGATGCCATTTTTAGTATATCAGCTATTGATAGGAACGTTAAATGTCGAACTCTTGCGTATATTTATGTTGGCGTACAAATGTTCTTCCCGAGTATATGTTAGATCGCATTATCCTACATGGTTTCCCATTTACCTTCATGCAAGGGATATAACTCTTGAGAAAAAAACATGATTTACGTTTGGCAGTGGCACTGTGGATGTTGTCGCATGCCGCTCATACTTTGTGGCGGTCCATTTACAATAATCTCATAGCCTATTGGAAACGTCCATCAATGCCCACTAATTATTTAGCCGTAGATTTACACACAAAAAAAACATTGAAAAATTAATCCAATATTTGTTGTTTAAGTATTACGACTCACAATCAAGTCATATACACAGACGTACGCGTGTTTAGTGCTCTGAAGCAGTGTAGGAGCTGTAGATAATAAGCCGCTACGTACCAAACAGCATAGGCAAGAATTATTATATCGAAATATTGCAGTGAACTTCCGCAACAGCTGAAAAATATGTAAAAATAACCGTAGAAATGTATGTTTTATCATGGCGGCCATATGGAACCTGTTGATTGACATGTGTTACGGTTTGAGGTACGGAATATGTTGATAGCTATATGAATATTTAGTATGTACCGCTGTCGATCTGATAGACTGTGTACGTTAGGACACTGACTTGTTATTTCGTCAATATATATAAAATACGACGACCGCTATTTCTAATACATTGATTTCTTTTAATGCTTTAGATTAAATAATAATAATGTGAAGATTTCTATTGCACAAACTCTACGCTCTAAAGCATGATCATAGCGAGATACGTTATTACCAATGTCAGTGGATCAGTGTGCTCTCATTTCCTCCTGAACTCCCTGGGGAGTATCCAACCCAATCTGCCTTTCAATGCTCTAGGTTTATCATTCACAGACCCATATCAATCTTCCGGGTACTTATCCTCTACTGGATCGACGTTATGAAGAGAACTTTAAAATAATATTAATATGAATGAATGTAATAATTGTCACTTCAGATATGAAACTAACAAACGAATAATAATTATTATAATATTTAAAGTAGCATTAACATTTTAAGTCGCATTAGAATATTAGTATTTTATATTTATTAATATTCTAAAATTCGCATGGTAGGCATTTACCAGGAGGTCTATTCTCGAAACTTTCTTAATTACGATCTTCTTACCCTATGAACAGTTCGGAGCCATACTATAAGACTCGTTAAGATTGTCGTACGATCGTAACAACGTTTCGAGAATAGGCCCCATGCATTTTATACATGTCGGTATATCGGTGGTTCGAAATAATGTATGGTCTACTTTCCTAACAAGTTTCATATATTAAACGTTCGTAATTACACCTACACCGTACCATCAAAATCAATGGAAAGAATACAAAGGCATAAACATCCACTATTGACAGTAAAAGTAAATTGCAGGTTGTACACTAGTGGCCTTTTAATGTAACGGAATAATTAAACGGGACAGGAATTTTAAAATAGTCTTTTAAGTGTATAATTACACTTTGTAATTACCCACTAGCGTCATTAGTCAAATGCTTATGCTTTCAAGTATGTTCTCATCGAAATATAGTGGTTAAGGAAATGGCAATTCTTTGACGTCCAAGAGACAAATTGGGACGCTCCCGAATGTGCAAATCTTTCGATACATGCGATCAACAAACGGCGTTCAAAATGTGTTTACAACGCCAAACGCCTTGTATTTTTATCTATCAATAAAGCGATCGCCGTCCGATTATTTTCGGCGTGAAGTACACAGATAAAAGAACGTATTTTCTTGACAACTACGTATAGAAGTAGACAGAGGCGGTTGTGATTTGCACTGATCGCTCAAGGTTCGTCTTGTGAGGTCTCGCCGGCGACTAGGGGGGTCCCAGCATTGAGGGGGTAGCTCTCCTCTGTCTCCCCCCGACCCCCTCCCCCTCCATAACCCATCTCTGACTGAAGAAGGCTTCAGATTGGAAACACCATTTAAAGTCTTTGATTAAAGACACGTTTGTCTTGGACACTTCCCAGCGGAAGTACTAGAAACAATCACGGGATAGTGCCCGTGGTCGGAATTTCTTTAGGATATTTAGTAAAATAGAAACCAACAATGACAATTGACAATAGGTCACCCTTCTGTAAAAGCTGCTGTCCGATGGTTTCAGATCACATACGTTGGTATTGTATATGTATCGGTACAGTATACTTATAATTATCATCGTGTACCAGCAAATTGACGTAAAATGTTCTCCATGAGTAATATCAATAAACATCATCAGTGGTTCTAGTTGTAGTTATTAACTGATTATAATATAATTATATTTTCTTCCTGACATCGATACCAACATCAACATTAACAGAATAAAAACCTACACGGAAGTAATAAAACAAATACAATATTTTCATTTTCATTTTCATTTTCATATTCCTTGAATTTTCGGCTGGACAATTTATAATTTTGACCGACTTACGTAAATATATAGAACATCAGGAATACGATAAATAACGCTGAAAAGCACATTGACAACGATACAATCAAAGCGAGTGTGAGAAATACCAAAGGCAACTATCAGACATCCCATTGTATATATACATTCCGTCTTTGATATGACATTGTGGCGTAAACTTTTGAATTGAAAACTTAGGCCTGCATAGGTCATGACATCAAAACGAATCTCTATTATCGAATTAGTTTAAAGTCAATTTTACTGAATACATGTAAATAGTTTTAACTGAAATAGTTGTTTCCATTGCGAAATAACCCATAATACATACTACTGTTGTGACTTTTACCTTTGCACACACACGAGAAACAAAAATACATTTTAAATGTAGACATATTTTCCATGAGAAAAAAATACTCACACAGTGCTGCACTGATAGTGCATGGGACAGAATGAAAACCATCATATTCCTTCTCATTATGGAATTAATGTTGAAGGTTATAATAGCATTTTAAAACTCTTTATTTATATAGTCTGCAATGTCTTCTACGATCCACCATCTATACTTGCCATATTATATTGTGGAAGATATGGTCGAGATATGTTTCAAATTAAGAAACATATTGTTTAAAATGTCTTCAGCTGGTATATTCAAAATGATATTTCGTGTGACACATGCTTTGAATTAGCTTCTCCTGAAAACCATACACAAGTTTTACACCAGTGTTAAGTTATTGAATCTTAAACCGGATCTATGTCATGATTGGAACATCATTGGCCTATTCATTATCATCAAACCTTACAGCGATATTTCAATTTGTATTCAAGATTACTTCGCACATCTGATGCTTGTCAGTTTACCTAATGAAGAAACATCTAACACCCGCAACACATGATATAGCAGTAGCCATGCAACACGTGCTAGTGCACCACGCATATTCAGATATTGTATCTGGGTATATATACTGACCGCATTGGAAAGGTTACTTCTGAAGACATTGATGCAGAGATTCCTTGGGCGGGTTCGAATCCGAACCGTTGTCTCCACTTTGTCTACCATGCACTACGCGACCACCCGCACCGTCATATCCATAATCAGATGTATATATATGTATTTGATTTAAAAGCCATGCAAACGGTCAAGAATATTATAACTTTAAATTTAACGGTAACAAAAATAATACATTATAATTATGATACTAGTAATAACAACTAATGGATTAAATATCCTACACAGATTGACACAATTCAAACGATATAATAATTGGCATTCAGTATATTTGTTAAACGGAAGCTACAGCTATTAAAGGAAGTATGTCTATCAATAAGATGTATGCATAACAATAAAATTAATTGACAAAACAGGTTGTCCCGCCAGTAGTGTGGATACGGATCCTGGTCTACAGATAACACCAGGGAGCCGGATCACAGTAGATACGGCACACGCCCACCAGAGTTGGCATTTCCATCATTCTACGATCATATGAATAAGTATATATAGTGGTGTGAGGGCTGAATAATAAAGGCGTTCTCCGTTTAGCGGTATTTCCTACCATACTTACTATACTTATATACGTAGATAAGAGCGGTGTTGTGTTCCGGAGGAACCTTTGCGCACAGTAAGACCATAGCAAATGCTTGATGATGCTAATGGATATTCTCCATTACATGACGGTATTCCGCGGTTGTATCTACGGTTTGGAGTTGTCTGCTACAAAGAGAACTAGAGAGGATTATAGGCATCTATCTTACCAACCTCCCAGACACACCAGTTGCACAAACATATCGAAAATCCCGCCAAGCTAGCGGTGCCTGCCAAAGCTGCCCATAAACTGATTACGTCATATACCTGACAATCGACGTCAAGCCGGTGGAATGTTCAGAAGTTTGTATTGGGGAGGCTCGGGAGTTTACGCTCAATCAGAGTCCATTCCTCCCTCCCCCGCCACACACGGCGAGTGAAAGCAAACCCCAATAGAAAGAAAAACGGAGATATACTTCTATTCTGTTTGGCCTCAAAGCTAAACTGGTTATTGCATGGAAGCTGTGCGGAGTTCTGTTAACAAGAAATATATAAGACAGATCCTAGTATTAATGGAGAGTGCGAGATATATACAGGCACAGAAGTCCTTTTAGAGTAACCTTTGGTTTTGACTAAAGAGGTTTTGACATGAATGCGATTCCTGTGTGTATCATGAGAGAATACCTACACAGGAATGTTTATTGGACAACAATTGTGTTTAAGATCTTGTGTAACTATTTGACTCTTTGGTACGTCATTTGGACGGGTGATTGTTTTACTTTCTTGGAAAATAAAATATAATGATGTATTTTTAGAAAAGGAGTGTCCAAATAGAATACTTCGTCAGTATATATATTTAGGAATATTTAGTAAACTGAATACCTATATGCATCTACTTAGGACGACATGAATAACTATTTTCGCTGAGTAGGACTTTTGTGATAGATAAGTACAGCAGTACCCTACATTTTCCACCAATAGAAATATTGTATCTGACGAAAAGCTGGCGAGGAATACATTTCCGAAATATTTGGCAGCTGGATAGTAAAGTACGAAAAGCAATTATTTTGTGATAATGTAAACACTTGAATTGTTGTTGTGTTTCTACTTGAGAATATACGTTATAAGCCATTCATTAGTAGAACTATCTGTATAACAGTATTATATAACTAGTAATGCTGTGTTTTCAATAGTTATGCATGTTTTCAATGATAAGAATGTCTCGGTTTTGATTAGGACATATTTTAATTTGCTTTTATTTACATGTTGTTAATGATTTCGAGCTTAGACAGTAGGGGTCTATGCCAAGTCACTTATGAACATTACGTTAAACATTCGGCATCTCTTAGTTGAAGTATCTTCACTCGGACATATTTGAGGTGGCATGATAACGATCACTTTGCACTGACGGCCAATGGTTGACTAGACTATATTAATGCATCGTTAATGTTAATGCCTTCAAAATGTTAAAGAAAATTAAGGTGATAGGCACAATTAGTAAGTATGATTGCGAGATATTGATTAATAACATTAGTTTTAAAATGTTTGGTTTTTTTTAAACAACTAATTAGATCTAATTAATCAATTTTTTAAATGTGCATATTGAAAATTAATTAATTAATTAATAAATTAAGTTGTGCATTTGTGTTATGTATTTTAAAACATATCATATTTGTATATTTACCTACATACAGTCACAAATATTGATAACTGGAGAAAAAAAAGAGTATATACGTCATTGACTTGGCATATGCCACGCTCTAAGATACAGTCAATTCCATGACATTAAACTGCCAAGTAAAAAACATTTTTAAATGTAACTTGGCATATCATTCCCTCAACAGCTGAGTATTTAATTTGAAAATTTTACTCAGAAACGAACATTGAGTTCTACTGTGTTACGAGTATAGAAACCAGAGAAAATAAGCCTTCCTTTTATTATTTCTCCATTCTTTCTCCATATTAAAACTGTTCAGCATTGGTGTACTATTAGTAATGACTTATAGTAGAATTCTGTTAAATAGAGTCCCTGTTTTCTTTCAATTTCTAAATTATACAGATGGTTGAGCCGAGTTTGCTTTGTTTTCATAAAAGCGGACCCAAACCCCAGTAGATTCTGGTTATTTACCATCTCCAGCATTATATATAATTATCTTCACCTGTATACTTTGATGTGCTTATTCATCAGTGGCAGCCTTTAATGAAAATATCGTGTATGTAGTGGATAATACTCTCGTATTTACTGTTAGAGCGTCGGCCCGGAGTGCGGAAGCTCGGGGGTTAGATCCCCGGTCGCGTCATACCAAAATACGTTAAAAGGTGGTACTTGTTGTTTTCCTGCTTGGTAAAGCAAGGACGGGTCAGCTCGGAGTCAGTATACTGTGTCTGAGTGGGGTATCATTGTACCATCTGCGACATGATATTCTAAGTGAACTAGCACTATAAAAACTGGTGGAAATCCAGAGTAGTCGAGCAGTACATATGCATGCAAGTCATGATATTAGTGAAAGATTCTGGAAAGTGATTTTAAACCCCAAATCAACCAATCAACCAACTATGGTTGAAAAAAGATAAGCGTTTTTTTCGTCTTTAACCGAGGACGGTAAACGGTAACTGTAAGATCCTAATCATGGCCAGGTTTGGATACGTTCTTCACAATGATCTCGGTTGTAATGGAAATGGTGGCTATTTTAAGAAAGGCCAATGCATACCCAATCGTAGTTAGTCCAAATTATCTGACGCCAAGTACGATAAGCCACCTGTCGGCTTTGCACTCCATGCCATGTGAGATGATGAGCACATTTTGAAACAGATCTGCTCATGAAGTGAGCGTTAATCGACCAGACAGATATGAACATGTTTTCTGCTAGTTGGTGAAAACTGACTCACTGAGTATTTTAACGATGTAGCAAAGTAAAATTTAGAAGGTAGTTCTTTACCTATTTGCTTTGAACCATTTGATTTCATCTGGGCCCATACCTGTCTCACCTTTACATTCCCCCGCGCTACATATGCAACTTTTATTGACTGCAAAACTAATATCAAAGTAGAATCCCTCATTTTCCAAATTCCCATATGTTGATCTCTCTCTCTCTCTCTCTCTCTCTCTCTCTCTCTCTCTCTCTCTCTCTCTCTCTCTCTCTCTCTCTCTCTCTC
>JAUTBZ010135899.1:0-29404 GCA_032361785.1 Lepetodrilus galriftensis
AAATATCCTTTTCGCATAAATTGAAAATATCTATCTGCAGGAGCATCTTTTAGCGTGGGTTCCATCTTTGCATTTGGGATGACTATCAATGAATTTGGATTCAACATTTCCGCTACACTCATTTCAGAAGCACCGATATTCTCCACTTGAAATAAGCGATCATATAGTCGAACCTCCCCCTCATAAGCATGCGCCACGCTGACCCAATGTAAAACACCTTTTACCTTGATACCAGAATTATCTTGCCCACTTTTACTCTCGGGAAAATAGGTGCATTTTAATTCTTGTACAATCCCAGCAGCATCTTTGATAACTTCATTGCATTGAATAATATAAGCTCCTTTTAAACGAACGACTCCTCCAGGAGCTAGTCTAAACCATTTATTTGGTGGCTCTTCCATAAAGTCCTCTCGCTCAATATAAATAGAATGACTAAAAGGAACTTCCCTAGAACCAGCTGATTCATCTTCGGGATTATTAATAATTGTTAACAATTCTTCTTTGCCTTCCGGAAAATTGGTGATCGTAACTTTGATAGGATCTGTTACGACCATTACACGCCAAGCAATTCGATTTAGTTCTTCTCGGATGACAAATTCTAGCAAAGCCATATCTATCAAATTATCCCGCTTCGCAATACCGATACGCTCCGCAAATTCTCGAATAGAGCTAGGGGTGTACCCTCGACGACGCAAACCAGAAATTGTTAGCATTCGAGGGTCATCCCATCCTGTGACAATACCATCTTCTACGAGCTTTAGTAGCTTGCGCTTGCTCATCATCGCATAAGTCAAATTCAATCGAGCAAACTCAATCTGTCTAGAAGGGAATATTCCCAATTGCTTAATACACCAATTATACAAAGGGCGATGTGGCAAAAACTCCAAAGTACATAAGGAATGAGTGATTTCTTCAATAGAATCAGACTGACCATGCGCAAAATCATACATCGGATAGATGCACCATTTGTCTCCAGTGCGGTGATGGTGAGCACGTTTTATCCGATAAAGCAAAGGATCTCGCAAGTGCATATTGGGGGAATCCAAACTTATCTTTGCTCTTAAGACTTTAGCGCCATCAGCAAAAGTACCATTGTGCATTTGGTGAAATAAATCTAAATTTTCTTCAATCGAACGACTTCTAAATGGAGTAGGGGTTCCACCTTTTGTGGGTGTGCCCTTATGAAAAGCAATTTCTTCTGCCGTAGAATCATCTACATATGCTACACCTTTTTTGATGAGCTTGATGGCCATAGCATATAAGTCGTCAAAATAATCAGAAGCATAATACTCCCGACCACCCCAATCATAGCCCAACCATTTTACATCCCGACGAATCGCATCAACATATTCCGTCTCTTCCTTAGAGGGATTCGTATCATCAAATCTTAAATTGGTTATGCCACCATATTTGGCTGCAAGCCCAAAGTTTAAAGCAATGGACTTCGCATGCCCTATATGCAAATAACCATTAGGCTCTGGCGGGAATCGGGTGTGAACTCGTCCACCATGTTTGTCAGAACGCAAATCTTGAAGAACAATTTCTTCAATAAAGTTTTTTGCTTTAGGTAATTTATTGGCCATTGTATTTTTAATTTTACTTTCGTTTTGTTTGAAGATTTACATGCGTTCTGGCATCTGAACACCTAATAAATCCATGCTGCTTTTTAAGGCTTTTCCGACCGCTTCACTTAGGGCAAAACGGAATTCCATTGCTCCGGCTTCAGTCGCTTTTAGGATGGAGCATTCATGCCAAAATTTACTATATGCTTTCGCCAAATTGTATGCAAAAGCAGCAATAATAGACGGATCATATTCCTTCGCAGCTTCTTGAATAAGAGACGGGTATTTCGTTAATAATTTTATTAAAACCTTTTCTTCTTTTTCCAATTTGGTATAAGCAGCTGCCATCTCTGGATCAATGGCGTCCATCTTTTTTAGAAGCCCCAAAGTCCGAACATATGCATACTGAATATATGGCCCCGTTTGTCCTTGTAATTCTATGGATTCCGCAGGATTAAAAATCATCCGTTTCTTAGGATTGACTTTTAAAATGAAGAATTTTAAAGCACCCAATGCAATCTTTTTGAGAATATCTGTTTGTTGGTCTTGCGACAAATCAGTAACTTCATTTCGTTCTTTTGACTCTTGGGTGGCTGTCGCTATCATTTCGGCTACTAAGTCATCTGCATCAACAACCGTTCCTTCCCGAGACTTCATCTTTCCAGTTGTCAAATCCACCATGCCATAAGCTAAATGATATAGTTTTTTGGCGTAAGGTTCCTCCAGTTTTTCTAAAATTGCAAACAAGGCATCAAAGTGATAAATCTGTTCATTACCAACGACATAGACCATGCTATCCATCCCAAACTCTTGGTGTCGTTGACGTGCTAAACCAATATCTTGCGTTACATAAAGGGAAGTGCCATCGCTCCGCATGACGATTTTTTCACCTAGTTTTTTGTCCTCTAAATCAACAGCAATGGAGCCATCGTCATTCTTGTAAAAGACATTTTTCTTTAGACCATCTTGTACGATATCCTTCCCTAGTAAATAAGTATTAGATTCAAAATAAGTCTTATCAATCGCCACACCAAGCGTCTCAAAAGTCGCCTCAAAACCTTTTAAGACCCAACCATTCATCGTCTTCCAAAGGGACAAAGTCGCTTCATCATGGTCCTCCCATTTACGGAGCATCTCCCGTGCTTCATTACCCAATTCAGAATATTTATTGAAGTAGGTGTCTTTATATTTATTGAAAAAAGTATCTTTGTCAATCTTATTACTTTTCCTTCCAGAAAATTCTTTTTCCGCATCAGGTGTTTGCATCCAAGCTTCATATTCTGCTTTTAATTTTTGTGCAAACAATACGTAATAGTCCCCGACAAAATGATCGCCTTTTGTACCCGTTGATTCGGGAGTGGCACCATCGGCATATTTCTTCCAAGCCAACATGCTTTTGGTAATCGCAATGCCTCGGTCATTTACAATCTGAGTGGTGTGTACTTCTTTACCAGCCGCTTTCATTATTTTAGAAATAGACCAGCCCAAAAGGATGTTACGAACGTGTCCTAAGTGGAGTGGTTTGTTCGTGTTTGGGGAAGCATATTCAATCATCACTTTTTCGGCAACGCTATCTTGATAACCAAAATTATCTGTTGCTAAAATATCCGTCAGAGCAGTCGTCCAAGTGGTATCATTTACCGTAAGGTTCAAAAAACCTTTGACCACATTAAAAGAAATAACCGCCTCTAATTTTTCCGAAAGGTATTCGCCCAATTCTTCAGCAACTTGCGGCGGTGCTTTTTTAGCAGCTTTCGCAAAAGGAAAAGTGACTATGGTAAAGTCTCCCGTAAAGTTAGACGGAGTGTCATTTATTTGGACTTGGTTGGGGGCAATATCGGCATCATACAATGCTTTTATTGCGTCAATAGTTTCCTGTTTTAGTTTTGTTTCAAATTTCATTTCCCTACGGATCTAGTATTTTTTTCAAGTGTATTTTTCCTGGAATGCATTTGCCTCCATCTGGAGTAACGCCCTGCCAATAACCATCCATATACATAATTTTGGGATCCACTTTAATTTTTAATTGTCCCCCTTTAATGCACCAAATGTATTGTTCCATTTCTGTCGCTTCGGCTATCTTTGTTTCTTGGAAGGTTAACAATTGTCCTTTGAAAATCGTTCCCGTAAAATCCCAATTAGCAAAATTCGGGTCATCATAAATATTGGAATAAGTTCTCCCTTGTACTTGATGATCCGCTGTTACGACGATGTTCATTTTAAAAGGATATTCCTCATACATGCCACCCGGCTCCTGTGTCAAAATACCCACCCAATAGCCAGCAAATAAAGAATCTGCAGACTGCGCTTGAACAGAGCCAAAGCAAGCCGCAAAAATAGCAGTAATTATTGAATATCTTAGCATCATAGTTGCTTAATTTTTTATCCACTTCTGGCAAAGACTAAAATTAATCAGAACGTGGGTTTAAACTTTAAAACCTTGAAAACGTATGTATTATAACCATTTTTCAAATTAAGTGTTGTAGGGAGATAGCAAAAAAGAAAAACTAAATTGTATTTGTATGCGAAGAATTGCCATCGGCGATATTCATGGTTGTGCCAAAACTTTCAAGAAGTTGTTGGAAAAAATTGAATTGACTACTAATGATGAGCTAATTCTATTAGGGGATCTCATTGATCGTGGACCTAATTCTAAAGGTGTTTTTGATAGAGTGCTCAAACTTAGAGAAAAAGGGCACAAAGTTGTTTTGCTGCAAGGCAATCATGAAGAAATGATGATGGCCGCCAATATTGACTTTTTTACTTCTAATCGTTGGTTAAATGCTGGTGGGCGTGCTACTTTGGCCAGTTTTGGTGTCGAGAGCCCAAACAAAATTGATAAGGTTTACCTGGATATGTTGGCAGAAATGAAGGATTATTATGAAACGCCAGGTCATATATTTGTCCATGCAGGCTTGAATTTTAAGCTGGAATTTCCGTTTGAAGCCGTTAGAGACATGCGTTGGATTCGGGATTGGCATGATGAAGTGAACTTTGAATGGCTCGGCAAACGCATTGTGGTTCATGGGCATAGCCCTCGCTCTAAAACACAAGTTTTGGAGATGAAGCAAAACTTAGCCTATTATCAAACATTGAATATAGATACCGGCTGTGTCTATCCCGATCGAGAAGGTTTTGGCTATTTGACCGCTTATGATACGGAAGCAGATCAATTGATTTTTAAGAAGTATAAGGGGTGATTTAATCACTGGATCGCTAAGCCCGTGGGGATTGGTGAGCCAAAATTTATCCAGAAACCAAGACAATCACTTTCCTATTCTAGGCAAACGACCAATCTTTCCGCTAGTTTGCCTTCGACGATCTGAAATACAATTTCTCCTTATTTATGCAACCTGGTAGAACCCTTAAATGTGTGTATAACATATTGCAAAAATCTTAAATAATAAAGCCCCATAGGGGCGGCACTATTTGTAGCCAATGCGAAGCAATGGCAATTAATGTTACCTAAAACATAAGGCATGCCGATAGGAGATCGGCAGGTTACGTTGGAAGGAATTGCCGAAGAGTAAAGGCAAATTTGAAGATTTTGAAATAAATTTATTTTGGATAAACGCGCTTCAAATTTGTTCTTATTCGAGACAATACCTGGAGGCGCAGCAGGCTATGTCGACAATTTTTTACGACCTCCTTTTCCTACCTTTTGAGAAAAAGGTGCAATATGTTATACACACTTTGAAATCCTGGTGGTAGACACGTATTTAGACGTAGCCGATACAAATTCCAGCGTTGGACTTGCTGCGCAAGTTTTTTTGACCAGAATTATGCGAATCTAGGCGTGTACATAATTTGCGGCTATTCGAGTACATTTTTTTTTCAAGAATGCTCTTGATTGAAGAAAATGTATTAAGGTTATAGTATGTCGCATTACGGATAGGAAATAAAATGTCAATAATTTCGTATTGTATATGCGACCTAATTAGTAAAAGTTAGAATAGCTTTGTTGAAGATCCGATTTAGAAAAATTTTGTTAGTATTATCAATAGGTATAGTTTTGCTTTACCTAGCATTCAGTTATTTTAATTATAAATTATTATTTGCGGAAGCCCAAAAAGGGGAATATGTCTTTTCAGCGAAAATAGGATGGATAGGTCGATCGCATGCCAATCCCAGCGGGCCAGCATTATTCTTAAAAAAATATTCTGAAAAACAATTCGAGAAAAATGATACCATTACTTACGCTCAGTTTTGGGGTTACCCAGATTTAGTCAATAAATACTTGAAAGTTGAAAAAAAATATTTGATAGTCAAAGCTTGTACAGGTAAAACGAAAGACCAATTAATGTTTTACATTTTTAAAGACGTATCTAATTTTTTTGAGAAAACTCAAGGTCGAATTCCCTTTGTCTTTTTCAAACCTCGTTTCAGCTCTTCTTTTCTTGACGGCGATTTAAAAGGGAATTTAATTGGGTATTATTCGGCTTTTGCGCAAGCGGATACGAGTACTATTTTTTCTAGTTTGCAGCTATTGTCCAATGAAGAGGCAGTGGCAAAACTAAATGAAGAAATGCCAAAAGAGAATAAAGAATGGCTTGTGCCAAATCAGGACGATTCATTCAGCAAATTTTATAAAGAATATAGTCTCTCTGAGGAGGATATGAAGCCATATATTACCGAGATAGAATCAACGGTCCAGTTTCAAGAAGATACGCAGTATTAGGCCTACTGGTCTAGGCGTTTTCTGTTTGCACAAAATATTGTTGGTTGCTAAGAGTTCCCTCAATGCGAGCAAAATGAATGTTGACCATTAACACCCATTCTTAAAGGGGGGTTGGGGGCTTATTATTAAAAAGACAACCTTCATTTTACGTATTATTAGGAATATATACTCCAATATATACTCAAAATATTTTTTGATTTTCCATTTTTAAACCCCATCTATCCCCTTTAAAAAGTGGACTTATGGAAAAAAATGTTTTGTTGGGTTGGTTGCTAAGAGTTCCCTCAATGCGAGCAAAATGAATGTTGACCATTAGCACCCATTCTTAAAGGGTTCCAAAGGCTTTGTAGAAGGGTTTTTTCAAATACTTTGCGAAACACTACGAATTCTAAGTCAAAGCCAACGGATCTTAAATTGCATTAGTAAAAACGCTCATTTATATGTAATTTGCGTATAATTAATTGGAAATCATCATTTTTTGAAATCCTTTGGTTGTCATCTACGTATTCATTTTTTACCGAAAGGGAAAACTGCTCAATTAAAATAACCCAATATGAAAAATCAACGAACCCCTATCTTCTTAATGCTTGCTGTCGTACTTTTCTTAGGTGCTTGCAAACGTTCTAGTTCCAAAATTCTAGACGGCAAAAATGCCGAAAGTCTCAGCAAGTACATCACGGCTTATACAAGCGGTGTCGTCTCTCGTGCAGAGCCCATTTTAATTAAGCTGACCAATCCAGTAGAGGTGGAAGAAGGCGCTAAAGCAGATGCAGATCTGTTTAAGCTTTCTCCTGTCGTAAAAGGAGAGTTGGTCTGGAAGGATAGCCGAACCTTGGCTTTTTATCCAGCGGAGCTATTACCTTCCGGAAAAAAATATAAAGGAACGCTGAACCTTAAAAAGCTCTATGGGAGTGCACCAGCAGATTTGTCTAGTTTGACTTTGGAGTTTTCTACGATTCCGATGCACGCTCAATTGAGAACGAATCCGCCTGTGTTGGATGCTAAAACGAAAAGCTTTTCAATAAAAGGATCTATCGTTGGAACGGATGTTTTAAAAATAGAAGAAGTCGAAAAGTATTTTGAAGTATCGGGTTTGAAAGATCCTGTTATTGATTGGAAAAGCTATGGGGAGACAACGAACTTTGTCATTAAGAATATTCCCCAAGCAACTAAAGCCAAAGACCTCAAGGTTTCTTGGAAAGGCTCAAAGTTGAAGATGGAGGATTTGAAAGCTACTGTTTCTATTCCAGCGAAAGGAGAGATGAAAGTACTTCGCGTTCAATTTGATGATAATTCCAGACCCGCTTTCAAGGTTTATTTCTCAGAGCTTTTGGATAAGAAGCAAAACTTTAATGGGTTGGTTAGTATTAAAGGTTTTTCGGGAACGATTACTTATTTTGTGGCAGGAAGTGTTTTGGTTGTTCGTCCACAAACTAATATCAGCGGTGCTTATAAAGTAGAAGTCAATAGAGGAATTAAGAGTTTAGAAGGCACGAAACTGACCAAAGGTTATACGCAGAGTTTGGAATTTGAAAAGGAAGAACCAAATTTGAGGTTGGCAGGACGTGGCGTGATAGCCCCTCGCTCAGGTTCTAATGTTTTCTTTCCTTTTGAGGCAGTTGCCTTAAAATATGTGAATGTCGAAATCTTCAAGATTTTTAATAATAATGTCCTTCAGTTTTTGCAAGTCAATGAGCCTGATGGAAATCAAGATTTGAATAGAGTTGGACGCATCATTTATCAAAAGAAAGTTGCGCTAAGAGCGATTAATCCTGATGCGAATACCTCTATTTGGACGCGTTATGCTTTGGATTTGTCTACGATTATTGATCAAGATCCTAGTGCCATTTATCAAGTGAGAATTGCTTTTCAACCAGGCTATGGCGTGGAGGAATGCGAAGATTTTGCAGACGAAGAATTGATTAATTTCTTGCCAGTGGACGGTCGTGATGATGTGCAGAGCATAATGGGTGACTATTATGGCTATGCAGGTCGCTTTGATGGATATGAGTGGGACCAACAAGACAATCCTTGCTCAAGAGAGTATTATAGAAATGAGCATTTTATTCAGCGGAATGTGATTTTATCTGATATGGGTATCATTGCGAAAGAAGGGGATAAGAATGAAATCTTCTTGTCGATAGCAGACTTGAATTCGACTAAGCCAATGGGTGGGGTGGATATTGAGTTTTTTGATTATCAGCAGCAATCAATTATTTCTGGAAAAACAGATGCAGAAGGTTTATTCCATTCTGTACTACCCAAAGCCCCATTTTTTGTGAAAGCAAAAAAAGGAGACCAGATTGGCTATTTGAGAATGGCAGGTGGTCAGAATCTGTCCATCAGTAGATTTGATGTGGATGGTCAAGTCATTCAAGAAGGAACAAAAGGATATCTATATGGAGATAGAGGTGTATGGCGTCCTGGAGATAGCATTTACCTGAACTTTATCTTGGTCAAAGAAAAAGGGATGGAAGATGGATATCCAGTGAGTTTGACTTTGAAAGATGCTAGAAATAATGTTTACCTAGAAAAGACGGTCAGCAAAAACCTGAAAGGTCTTTACTCCTTTGCTGTTGCTACTCGGCCTGATGCTCCGACAGGGTATTGGAATGCAACCGTTAATGCGGGTGGATCCAAATTTCATAAAACCTTGCGAATAGAAACAGTCAAGCCAAATAGGCTGAAGATGATCTCTGATTTGCCAGAGAAGCTTACGCAAAATAATGCCAATAAGAAAACTACTTTGCAGGTCAATTGGCTTCATGGCGCTCCGGCTTCATTTGTCGATGTGAGTGTGAAGCGACAGTTTCAATATAACAAAACGCGATTTGAAAATTATGGAGATTTCAAATTTGATGACCCTACCAGAATGGATAATTACCAAATGGTAGATGTCTTTGAAGGAAAGACTGATGACAATGGAGCGGCTAGTTTTGTCGATGATATTTCTGAAGGAAAGGAATTTCCAGGTATGATGAAAGTTGCCTATCAAGTGAAGGCTACGGAGAAAGGCGGCGACTTTAGTACCGATAATTTTTCACTTACATTCAGTCCTTACAATGCTTATAGTGGATTGATGATTCCGAAGGAATATGGCTATAAAAAATTCAATGTAAAAGAGTCTAACACAATAGATGTCATCTCTTTAGATGAAAATGGCAAACCAATTTCTGGGCGTAAATTAGAACTGAGTCTTTATCGCTTGAGTTGGAGTTGGTGGTGGGATAGTGAAGATGATTTCGTAAGTAGATTTAATAATTCAAGGTATGCAACACCTGTCGAATCTATCAAAGTAATTACAGATAGTAAGGGTAAAGCTTCTTGGGAAGTGACCCCAGCAAGATGGGGCAGATACTTAGTGCGCGTCTATGATCCATTGAATGATCAAAGCTCTGGAGATATCGCCTATGCTGGTTATCCTTGGGGAGATAATAATAGTCGAGAGCAGTTGCAAGCAGCCGCAATGTTACCAATTCAACCAGAGAAGAAAAAGTATAATGTTGGAGATAAGGTTAGTGTGAAAGTGCCGACGGGTAAAGTTGGGCATGCCTTAATCACCATCGAAAAAGGAAGCACTATCCTTTCGTCTTTTAGAAGAGAGTCGAAAGAAGGAACCAATATCTTTACTTTTACGGCAACGGAAGAGATGGTGCCAAATGTCTATGTTTCCGTATCAATGATTCAGCCACATGCAGACACTGGTAATGACCTACCGATGCGAATGTATGGAATCGTTCCGATTAAAATAGAAAACCCTAAAGCTAGGTTGAAGCCACAGATTGCAAGTGCCGATAAGTGGGAGCCAGATTCTGATGTGTCTATCGAAGTGAGTGAGGCAGAAGGTCGTCCAATGGCTTATACTATTGCGGTGGTTGATGATGGACTTTTAGATTTGACTAGATTTAAGACACCTTCGCCTTATGACGCTTTCAATGCAAAAGAAGCGCTTGGTGTGAAGACTTGGGATGTCTATGACTATATCTTGGGCGCGTTTAATGGAGATAACAATCGTATCTTAGCGATAGGTGGAGATGATGAATCGGTTGATAAAGAGAAGTCCAATAATGCCAATCGCTTTAAGCCAGTTGTCATTCACTTAGGACCTTTCGAATTGAAGAAAGGGGAGAAGGTAAAACACAAATTCCATTTTCCAAATTATGTAGGTTCTGTGCGAGCAATGGTCGTGGCAGTGGGGGACGCCGCTTATGGAAATGCAAAGAAAACCATCCCAGTCAAAAAGCCTTTGATGGTGCAACCAACGTTGCCTAGAGTATTAGGTTCTGGCGAGAAAGTGATGTTGCCAGTGACGGTATTTGCGATGGAACCAGATGTGAAAGATGTGACGATTACCCTTTCGGAAAAAAGTGGAATGGTTACTTTCCCAGAGGGAAAAACGAAAACTATCAGATTTAATAAATTAGGTGACAAGGTTATTTATTTTCCTGTGAATGTCAAGGATATACAAGGTGTTGCTACATTTAAAATAGAGGCTAAAAGTGGTCGCCATATAGCATTGGATGAAATAGAAATTTCCGTAAGGAATGCGAATCCAATGATGTCAGAAGTGGACGAATTTGTAGTGAAAAAAGGAAGTACCGTAGAGAAACAAGTGACGCCTTTTGGGGTGACTGGTTCCAATACTTCTATTGTGGAAGTGGCCTCTGTGCCTCCATTGAATCTCGGAAAACGTTTGGATTATGTCATTAGATATCCGCATGGATGTATCGAGCAGACGACCTCTTCAGTCTTTCCACAGTTGTATGTGGGCGCCTTGATTGATATCTCCAATGCCAAAGGGAAGGAAATTGCTAATAATATTAAGGCAGGAATCGAGCGATTGAAGTTGTTCCAACAAGGTGATGGCGGTTTCTCTTATTGGCCAGGAGGGGATCACTCGGATTCTTGGGGTAGTAACTATGCAGGACACTTTTTGGTGGAAGCCAAAGCGAAAGGTTATGAAGTGCCAAAATTGCTGTTTAATAATTGGCTAGGCTTTCAGCAGAATCAAGCTAGAGATTGGACTAAAGCCACAGAGAGCTATAATTTCTCTGCAACGGATCAGGCTTATAGATTGAAGACTTTGGCCCTTGCGGGAAAACCACTAAATAGTGCCATGAACCGCTTACGCAAAGAAGAGAAGTTGCCGAATATGGCACGTTGGCAACTAGCAGCGGCGTATGCGCTTATTGGTAAAAAAGCGATTGCCAAAGATATTTTAGCGCAAGCAACTGCTGAAATCAAAGACTATCGGGAATTGGCTTATTCTTATGGCAGTGGTCTAAGAGATAAGGCGGTGGCTTTACAAACAATGGAACTGCTTGATATGAAGTCAAAGAGCTTTGTGCTGCTGAAAGATATCAGTAGAGAGTTGAGTTCGCATTCTTGGTATAGCACTCATTCTACGGCTTACGGTTTGTTGGCAGTATCGAGCTTCTATGAGAAGAATAAAACTTCTGAACTGAACTATACCTATAAGATTGATGGTCAGTCAGGTAAGACTAAATCAACCAAGCCAATGGCTAGCCACAAGATTGCGAAAGCGGACCGAGCTCAAAAGGTCTCTATAACAAACACAAGCGATGGGGATTTATATGTGAGAGTTATCAGAAAAGGAAAGCCGAAAGCAGGGGAGGAGAAGCCGATTGAAGATATTGATTTGAAGATGACTGTAGTCTATAAGGATTTGGATGGGAACACTTTGAATCCAACAAAACTGCCGAGAGGAAAAGACTTCTATGCGGAAGTGAATATCGCCAATCCAGGAACAAGATTCCGCCAATATGAGAATATGGCCTTAACTCAAATCTTCCCTTCTGGTTGGGAGATAGGTAATTCCAGAATGAGTGAAGTCCAAGTCTTTGATGATAACTCAACTTTTGATTATCAGGATATTCGGGATGATAGAGTCTTTACCTATTTTAGTGTAAATACGTACAGGTCAGTGACTTATCGTGTTTTGCTTAATGCTTCCTATCCAGGTAGGTATTATCTCCCAGCAACCTATTGTGAAGCCATGTATGACAATACCATACGGGCTGCAACCAAAGGAAAATGGGTTCAGGTCATAGATAAGAAAAAGGATATCTAGTCAAAGTATCTTTCGATAAGAGAAAAGAGCTACATGAAAATGTAGCTCTTTTTTTTGAGTATGCCGTGCCGAGTATGCCGTGCCAAGCAAAACCGTGTACATCCGTAAAATCTGCGTTCTATCCATGCCGTAGGGAACAAAGTGCAGAATCAGGATTATCAGGATTAAAGGATTAGCAGGATGGCGTCCTTCTTTCAGTTTAGCTTTTGAGTATGCCGTACCGAGTATGCCGTGCCAAGCAAATCCGTGTACATCCGTAAAATCTGCGTCATCCGTGTGCCATCCTACCTAGAATTCACGTCATCCACGTGCAATCCCAAGAATTACCTATCTTTGTAAAAAATAAAAAACCATTGGAAGAACAAGCGCCACAATCAGGATTATTATTTACGAAAGGCTTCATCAAGTTTTCCGCAATCTTTTTGATTTCGATTATTTTGCTGATGGCATTCTTACACTGGCGCAAAGGCGATTATTCTGTAGAGGTTGCTCCAAAAGCAGCAGATTCAACAGAGGTTACGCACTAAATATTCAAATCAAAACCCACAAATATGTTTGGCAACCTACTAGGAGATTTCGAGAAGAAACAAGATGCAATGCGCAAGAAATTGAAAGAGATGGTCTTTGACTATGACTTTTCAGATGGTGCTATTATCGTAACTGCAAATGCCTCCCGCGAAATACTAAACATCAATATCAATCCAGAGAAAGTTAACCTTTCGGATAAAGAGGAAGTAGAGGATATGATCTTGGAGGCTGTAAATAGAGCCTTGGAAGAAGCGGCCATAAAAGAGGCAGGAGAAATGCAACAATCCATTGGCGATATCTTACCAGGAGGAATGGGTGGATTGGGTGACCTTTTTAAATAAGAAGCCGTATATACTAATTGATTTTGTGGGGCGTTCTTGAATATAGGTAACTTACTACACTAAGCGTAAGTATGTCCTTTTTGTTTTAACTAAAATTCTTTAATTCCATGACAGCTAATAAGCTATACACTTTTGCTTTGCTTTTTTTATTGGGTTTGCCTAATCTAGGAATGAGCCAATCAACTGAAAATTTAGTCGGGTATTACTCCTTTGATCAGATACCAGAGATTCCAGATGAATCGCCTTCTGCTGGGGGGGATGCGAAGTTTTTGAATGGAACCGCTAGTACTGACTGCGGTGTTCTAGGCGATGCCTTATTCTTTGACGGCATAACTAATTATATGGTGTCTTTAGGGACAATCAATAATCAGTTTAGCACAACAGATTTTACACTAAGTTTTTATTTTAAGCCATACCCAAAATCTGGTTTGATGGATGTTGTTTCCAAAAAAAGTGATTGTGCTGTCTTGCCAGGATTCTCTATTCGGTACAAATCGAATTCTTCGGAGCTATTAGTAGAAGCTGTTCAAGATGCTGACAAGCGCGTGGATTTTAAGATTAAGTTGGACATTACAAATTGTTGGCACCATGTAGCTCTAGTACGAGAAGGGAATAGAATGAAGCTGTATTATAATGGTGAATTAGTTGGCAATCAGTCAACTCCCACTCGTTTGAATATGAAGAATAATGCAACATTGAGTGTCTCTGGCGGACCTTGTGTGAATACGACGGATACAAGATATAGGGGATTGATTGATGAGTTTCGTGTTTATAACAGAGCCTTAAAGCAAAAGCGAATAAAAGAACTATACTTTAATCCAGACAAGATTGTCAATCAAGATACGATTATTTATCTTGGCGAGTCTGTCGAATTACATGGAAACTCTCCTTGTGGAATTACCTACCAATGGCTTCCAGAAACGAATGTAGTTGGTGCCAAAACACCAAACGCAATCGTGATGCCGACTGAAACAACAACCTACACTTACCAAGTACATACTGGACAGTGTGTCGGTTCTTCTGTTGATAAAGTGACGGTCACCGTAGTAGATCCAAGTAAAGTGGATTGTGAAAAATTATTATTCCCAACAGCTTTTACACCCAATCATGATGGCTTGAATGAAGATTTTACTTTTGACACTCCTTTAGTGGTGATTGATGAATTCAAGCTTTTGGAGATTTTTGATCGCTGGGGCAACCGAGTATTCTACACGGAAAATCCATTAGAAGCTTGGAATGGTAATTTTGGTGATAGTGAAGTGAACCCAGGAGTCTTTTTGTATCGCGCACAATTTGTCTGTAAAGGAAAAGAAGAGAATCAAGTTGGGCAAGTTACATTGATACGATAAACGACAAAATAAACTGTAATGAGAAAAATAATCCTATTTATTATTTTAGCTTTTTTGAGTTTCTTTTCAGGAAAAGCTCAAGTTGCGAAAGCCGTTGAGGCTCCTTCTGCTGTTGATAAGCAAGATTTTAAGCCGCTAAAAAAAGCCTTGCTTTGGAAGATTTCAGGAAAAAATTTGTCACAAGCTTCTTATCTATATGGTACGATTCACATGATTGATAAGGATAATTTTTTTTTAGATGAAGAAACGGAAGCGGCCATTAAAAATAGTAAAGAAATTGTTTTTGAGATAGATCTTGAGGAGGAGATGAATCCAGCTGCATTGCTGACTTTGATGCCCAAGATGATGATGAAAGACAAGACGCTGAAAGATCTATTATCAGAAGAGGATTACAAAATAGTAAAGACTAAATTAAAAGAAACAGGCTTACCTCTTTTTCTAGTAGAAAAGATGAAGCCTATGTTTGTTTCGATGATGATGGAGACACCAACAGATAAAGCGGGAGAGTCTGATATCGTGTCCTATGAAATGCATATTATGGATTTGGCGAAAGCCCAAAAAACACCAATGGATGGACTAGAAACGGCTATGTATCAGATGAGCATGTTTGATTCCATTTCTTTGGAATCTCAAGCGAGGATGTTGATGAGTTCTATTAATGATACTACGGGTACAGAAAGTACAGAAAATATCGCCAAAATTTATATTGATAGAGACATCAATGCAATGGTCAACATGATGGGTGAAGCAGAAGATGAATCCATTACAAAGTATCTTTTGGTCGGTCGGAATAGGAATTGGATCCCAATCATGGAAAAGAAGATGGCAGATAGAACTACTTTTTTTGCTGTTGGCGCAGGTCATTTGGGCGCAAGCTTTGGCGTGATTAATTTATTGCGATTAGCGGGTTACACAGTCGAAGCAATCAAGTAAGATGGCATTAATTAAGACAGTTCATGGGAAGACCCCAAAATTCGGGAAGAATATTTACCTTTCGGAAAATGCAACCGTGATCGGCGATGTGGAAATGGGAGAAGACTGTAGTGTTTGGTTTCAAGCAGTAGTCAGAGGGGATGTGAACTGGATAAAAATGGGCAATAAAGTGAATGTCCAAGATGGCGCCATCGTTCATTGTACGTACAAAAAAGCACCGACGACCATTGGTAATAATGTGTCAATCGGTCATAGGGCAATAGTGCATGGATGTACGATTGGCAATAATGTTTTGATAGGCATGGGGGCAATTGTGATGGATCACGTGGTCGTTGGAGATAATGTTTTAATCGCAGCAGGTGCAGTCGTTTTAGAAAATACAATCGTCGAATCAGGAAGTATTTATGCTGGCGTTCCCGCAAAAATAGTAAAAACACTTTCAGAAGAAACTTTTAAAAATACCGTGAAGCGAATAGCAGATAGTTATAATTTTTATGCTGATTGGTATCGAGAATAGTTAGATGATTACCCTTAAAACCCCAAATCATGAAAGTACTCTTGTTAAGTTTGTCCATTTTATTATCCTCCACATGTAACCACAAAGTGGATGCCCCAGATCCCGCCTCGCATTATCGGAAGTACCAAGATTTTGCTAGTTTGAAAGCGGCCTTTGAGTTAATACCCAAAGAAGCAGATACGACGATTCTAAAAGAAGTATTAGGAACTCCAATAGATTTTGGATTTGATTATCGCTACTTCGCTAATGATACAATTGGTCCGAAAGGATGCCCAGTTGGAGCTATTTTTTGGATTGATAAAGGCAAAGTTATTGGCCGGGAAATCTTTGAAGTTTGTGAATAATAAAATGCTTTTTATCTGTTCCCCGATTCTTTAAATCCTCAAAAATAAAAAACTTAAGGGAGTTTTGTGGTTCTTAGGCAAGCAATCCCGCTGTTAAATCGTTAAACCGCCAAATACACAAAGTAGCCACTAAGATTACACTAAGTGAAACCTTAGTGGCCTAAGTGCGCTTAGTGGTAAGGAAAACCTCGTCCTTAGAATCAGGAATTTTTAAGACAGACTGCCACTACAACCGTTAAACCGTTACAATCTGTGCGCATAAACATCTTGCCAAGCACCACCATCAACAATCCGATCACAACCAGCGCTTTTTAGCTGCCCAAAAGCTTGGCTACTTCTATTACCAGATTGGCAACAAAGAATAATAGGTTTGCTTAATCCTTTCAATTTATCAACTTGATAAGCGATAGTATCCAAAGGAATATTAATAGAATAAGGTACATGTCCAGATTGAAATTCCTCTGGGGTACGTACATCAACAATCGTGGCTGTGTTTGATTTGATTAAATCGTGTAAAGTCATGACTTCGTTAGTTTGTTTTAAGTAAATTTTGTTCAATTGTTAAACGGTTAAGTTGATTACCTAATATATTGTTTATCAGTAGGTTACCAATTAAAACAGTTGAACAAAATACCGATTGAACGATTGAACAAAGTAAGCCGTGCGAACTATATTCATCTTTAACTCTAAGCAGCGACGTGTACTCTAAATCCCTAACAAAATTATCGAATTAATGTTGACATGCCTTGTAAAATTTCTGTACGACCATCAGACATAACCGCCTTTAATTGCCAAGCGTATTGACCAGTCGGCATTTGTTGTCCACGGAAAGTACCATCCCATCCTTTAGTAATATCATTAATAGAAAAATCAGAAACCTGATAGATGTTTTCACCCCATCTATCAAAAATACTGAATGACTCAATCACAACATCGTCCTCTCCTAATACAAAAAGGAAATCATTATTCCCATCATCATTTGGCGAGAAACCTGTCGGAACATAGATCTTAGTGGATTTGAATACATTGAATAATATCTTCGAGTCAGAAGAACAACCATTTGCATCGGTAACCAATAAATAGAAATACTCTTGGAAAGATGGATATGCAAATGGAGTAGGGCAGTCTGTGCAACTCATGGAGCTGCCATCCGTCCCAGAAGTCCATTTGTAAGTAAGATTGCCAACTGCATTTTGAATGTCAGCACTCATTTGTACGGTGTCTCCATAATTAATATTAAGATTAGGTCCGAGGTCAACTTCAATAGCTAAAGGTTCGAATATTTCCTTTACAGGTAAAGTATCTAAACACCCTCTTACATCTTGGACAATGACTTCATAAGCGCCTGGGTATAAGCCAACTTTATTTTTGACTGGACTAAATGCTTCTCCATTTAAACTATATTGATAAGGAGCGGTACCACCTGCAGCATCAATTATAATCTGTCCATCTCTACCACCATTACAAGTAACATCTTTTAAAGTGCTTGAACCTAACAATGGTTCACCTGGTTCTGTGATTCTTTCGCTTTCTACATTTGTGCAACCTCTAGAATCTGTAACCGTCAATGTGTAATCACCTGCCAAAATTCCAGCTAGACTTGTCGTCGTATTTCCATTGTTCCAAAGGAGCGTATAAGGAGTTGTACCTCCTTTTACTTTCACTTCGATTTGTCCAGTGGCTTCACCGCTACATTTGACATCATCTTTTTTAAATGCCACTTCGATCGCATCAGGTTCTGTAATTTCTACATCCAATTTAGAAGTACAACCATTTGCATCTTCAATGATAACGTGGTAATTGCCTTTCGCTAAGTTGGTAGCTGAGGTGCCAATTTGATTATTGGCAGCCGCATTCCAACGATAGATATAGTCAGGTGTTCCACCAATGCCCACAACTTCCGCTTGCCCATCTTGACGCCCTAGACAGGTGACTTCAGTTATGCTGATTGTTTTTCCCGCAAGGGCATCTGGGTTGTCTATTTCAATAGATTGAGTAGTTGTACAACCTGTGGTTTTATCTTCAATTGTTACTTCATAGGTTGCACCACCTTTGAGTTGAATAGCCTCCAGATTATTTTGAGCAGGAGTCGAATTCCAAGTAAAATTAAAATTAGATTTGTTTTGACTGACTCCGCCAATCATTATTTCTTGGACAGTTGCTTTACCCGTAGCTTCATCATGGCATAGTGCCGCAGTCTGATTTAGAGTTGCTGTTATTTCTTCATGTTGTGTTATTGTTGTTTCTGCATCATAAGCACAACCTGCATTATCCGTGACTGTTACGAAATAAGTATTTGCAGTTAAGTTGTCAATACTTTGAGTTGTCTTTGTATTGCTCCATTTGTAGGCATATGGCATCGTCCCGCCAGTGACTTCTACTTTCGTAAAGCCATCATTCGCACCAAAGCAAATAGGGTTAGAATTGTCAAAAGACAAAACAACAGGCGCAGGTTGGTTTATTATTATTAATAGATTGACCTGACATTTATGTGCGTCTATAACATTTAATTGGTAGGTTCCAGCTGGAATATTTTCAAGGTTTTTAGTGGAAGCCGTCGTGTTATCTGGAAGCGTATAAGTATATACATAAGGCTGCGTTCCGCCTGTCACCGTAGTGGTGATATTTCCAGTGCTTGCGCCAAAACAGTCAATATGTTGAATCGTTGTATCAACTTTTAGCTCTGTTGGTTCTAGAATCTCAGCTGTTCCAATTTGTACACAATTCGAAGCATCTGTTACAATAACTTTGTAAAGGCCTTGGGCTAGATTTACAGCAGTCTTTGCCGTTTGAGCCATTGGGTCATCCCATTGAAAAGAGAAGGGTGCATTTCCTCCAGATTCTACATTGACCGAAGCAGTACCGTTATCATTTCCAAAGCAATCAATATCTTCAGAAGTTGTTTTTAAAACAATATCACTAGCAGAAAGAATATCAATATTAATAATAGAAGAGCAACCACTCATGTCTGTAATTGTGACTTTATAGGCATTCGCTTGCAAGTTGGTTCGCTTAGCAGGACCATCCCCAATGTCGTTCCATTTGTAAGTGTAAGTGCCAGCTCCGCCAGATGGAGTGATAATCGCTGAACCTGGATCACCTCCACAAATGGCATCCACTTTGTCAACTATTGCTGTAATTTCAGTTGGACTTGTAATAATAATGTTATTTGCGGAAGCCGTACATCCCAAGTCATCTGTAACCGTAACAGCATATGTGCCAGCACTAAGATTTGTAGCTGCAATTAAGCTTTGGTTTTGGTCGTCATCCCAAGCGAATGTATAAGTAGGAACACCACCAGTTAAATTAAAAATAGTAATTTTTCCATCATTTGAATCAAAGCAATTTGGATCCAATGGCATTTGCTCGAAAGTAATTTTTTCATTTTCAGTAATAATTAAATCACCTGCTGCTGTACAGCCTTTAGCGTCTGTAACGATATAAGGATAAGTCCCAGCTGCAATTTGCGTAAGCGTAGAATCAGTTTGTCCATTCAGACTAAAAGTGAATGGGTAATTTCCTCCAGTTAAAACAATGGCTCCTGATCCTGTAACATCTCCAAAGCAATTAACCATTTGGGTTTCATTCCCTACAGCGGTCAAAGCAACAGGCTCCGAAATTGTAAAGTCATAAGGAAAAGTACAACCAATAGCATCAGAAATAATCACTTGATAATCACCGGCAGCTAAATTTGTGAAAGTTCCAGTTGAGTTAGAAACTCCAGCTAATTCAAAAGAATAGGGCGCTTGTGGTTGTGTCGCTAAAGTCAATTCAAACTTTCCATCACTGCTGCCATTACATTTTACTGGTGTGATTAGCTCTGTGTATTGTGGCTCAATGCAATCTAGAGTTGTGCACTCATGAACAGCAATTTTTGCAGGACAATTACCAGTAGCTCTAACTTGGATTTTGACTGTTTGATTAACAGCCAATCCTGAAACAGCAAAAGTTAAATCAGTACCAACACTCTGCCAACCAGCACCATCAACATTAATTTCATAGCCAGAAGCACCCGCAACAGAAGTCCATCCAAAAGTAATATTATCTTTTCCAACGATTTGGCAATCGACTGTTGGAGCATCTAAGGAGTCTTGTACAAAAACGGTAATTTCATCTTCAACGGTACAGCCATAGCTATCACTTACCAATAGGTGATAAGTGGTCGTTTGTGCAGGCAAGGTTAACTCTGGATCTGGACAATCCAAACAAGATAAGTCTGTGGTCGTATCCCATTTATATTTTAATTTAAAGAGTGGCTCAAAAGTGATGGACCATTCTTTTAAAATTCCAGTAGCAGGGTCTTGTGTAGACGTAAATCCTAGGTCATCATAGACTAAGAGTTTCCACTTTCCATTAGTTTCTGTCTTTGAACCATTATCCCAAAAGTCAGAGAAATTACCTTCCGGTGAAAAACTACCTTTGAAATAAAGATTATTGATAAGGGCAAAGTCATTGACTTGTCCATTGGGAGGGAAGATTGATTTTAAGGTATCCAGAATAGTGTTTACTCGTGGTCCAGAAGGGGTAAAGCATAATTCCATATTCCGAGTGTTCTCTCCATTATCTGTAGAAAGTTCTAGTGGCGTGTTATTAGGACTTAATAAGAAAATATCTACGTCACTATTATACTTGTGATCTATTTTTACGCAGACGCTTCTTATCACTCCGTCCTCCAAGTAAGGTGGCTGTACGCCTGTGACATTGAGCTCTGCTCTGACATTTGGTAGGATGTTCGTTATTACATCATTGCCTGTATAAGTGAAGGTAGGTGCTTCAGGTTCAGGCAAGCCAAGGTCACCATTTAATTGTAATGTTTGAGCACCATTACTGGTACAGATAGAGGTATCTTGTCCAAGTTGAGGGTCAACAAGAATATTATCTTTGATTGGGATATACAAAGTATCTATCGTGCAGACATCCTTCTGAATACTAATCCCAATTGATTCTCCATTTTCCGCAAGGCCATCTGCAATAGCAAAAATATCCAAGGTGACCATTGTGTCTCCAGCTTTGATGATAAGAGGATCCGAAGGAGAAAATGGATTGCCCCCTTTCTTAATATTATAATCTGTATTGTAGGTTGCACTTCCAATGATATTATAAGATAAGCTTAAATCATCTGCCAAGGCATTTGGCGTAGTAAAGTTAATTGTTGCACCAGAACAACCTTCTACAATTGTACCATCAACACTTACGGTCTTTAAATCTGATACAACCGAACCTGTTCCAAAACTTTTTGCTTCTAAAAAAACACCTGTATCAAACATTTTGTCCCCTAAGTCAGCAATCGCTAATTTAATATGGTATTCTTTGCAAGGAGTGACAATTGCTTGTGCAGTAAATACATCTGTATAAGCATCATATGCAAAAGTTAAATTACCAGCATTTGAATTGTAAAAGTTGCCATTTGTACTTGGACAGGTGTTATCTCCTGGATTTCCTTTATTAACAGTGCTGATAGCAACAGGTTGATTTGTAAAAGTGTACCCAGTTGGATCGGATGCGTCTGGAACTAAAGCAATGTTCTCTGAGCTATTAGAAAAAGATCCATTTATGCCAGGACCAGAAATGAAAAATCCAAATACGTCATTAAACTGTGTGCAAACATATTCTGGATATTCCTCCGAACTAAAGACATAGCGAAATCGAAGCGTGTCAGCTACAGGAATGAAAGTAATATCATAAATAGCGACGTCATTTACATCAGCGCCTGGTTGGATATCTTGTCCAATCTTTTTTAAGTCGATATCTGAAAAATTCGTGCTCAACTCATTAGAAACAACCCCATTATCGGCTTTCCCAACAATCATTTCTGCCTGACCAGTAGTCATTACGATCCCTCTATCTAATCCAATGTTACCCGTTCCGCCACTAAAGTAACCCACTTGTTTAGCATCTCCTTTATAAGTAATGTCCGTAACGGTCACCCCTTCACCAAGAAATACATTAGAAATCAGCTCTTCTGGTGAGAAGGAACCATTCCCTGCTTTGATTACATTAATCTGTGCGTGAACTTTTGGTAGTGCTATGCTAAATAGAATAAAGCAAAGCAGCATCTTAATACTGTTTGTCATCGGTGTCTGTTTGTTCGTTTGCTCTTGGGAAGCGGTAATTGGGTGCGAGTCATCAAAAGTAAGCAGGTTTGGTCTTAAAAGCAAAGTTATAAGTTTCTAATCCCTATTATAACAGTGTTTATCGAAAAAAAAGTTCATTTTTGTCGGCTTTTGGTTACATTTGTTGGGTTGGAAGTCTTGATACTAGGGACTTTTAGAACTATTATGGTGATATTTTTTGTCACAAATTCTACATTCAAAGAAAAATTAGCATTAATGAGAAATTTTTTCGTAAAAACTACATTGGCTTCAGCGTTGGGCTTTGTCTTAGCATTGTTCACTATTTTTGGACTTTTTGTGATGATAGCTGTTTTTGCGGGTGCTAGCAAATCGCCTAAAACAAAGAAAGGAACCGTACTGAAGTTGGATATGAGTATGCCTGTGCCAGAAAGAACCAATAATGTCCAAGAAAATGGGGCCATGTCTTTCAGTCTTGGAGATGATAAAATACTTGGTCTTGAAGATATTATTAGAGCTTTAGGCTATGCCAAGACGGACAAAAAGGTTTCGGGTCTATTGCTTTCAGGTCTCTATACCGTCAATGGTAGTGCTACTAATAGTCGCTTGCGCAAAGCTATTATTGACTTCAAAGAATCAGGGAAATTTGTAGTCGCTTACGCAAAATATTATTCTCAAAATGCTTACTATCTAGCTTCTGCTGCCGATGAAGTTTACCTGAATCCATTGGGAAATGTGGAGTTTAGAGGTTTTGCAAGAGTAACGCCTTTTTACAAAGAAGCGATGGATAGACTAGGCGTGAAAGCACAAGTTTTTTATGCTGGTAAGTTTAAAAGTGCAACAGAGCCTTTTCGATATACACATATGAGTGAGCCAAGCAAATTGCAAGTACGTCAATACATGTCTGGTTTATATAATATCTTTATTGATGATATTGCGGAAGCTCGAGGCATGTCCGCCGATCGGGTGCGTGCAGTAGCAGATACGCTTTCGCTAAAACAAGCCCAACAGGCTTTGGATATGGGGTTAGTGGATTCTCTTTTTTATAAAGATCAATTACAGGCGAATATTAGACATCGTTTGGGTGTTGAGGAGGATGAAGATATTCCAGTGATGTTGTTAGCAGATTATTTTAATGTGTTTAAACAAAAAGTTTCAAGTGATAAAGTGGCCGTCGTTTATGCGGAAGGAAGTATCGTCGATGGCAAAGGAGGAACTGGAAAAATAGGCGATAAACAATACGTTAAAATCCTACAAAATATTAGAAAAGATGAGGACGTTAAAGCTGTAGTATTAAGAATTAATTCTGGCGGTGGTAGCGCAATGGCCTCTGAAAATATGTGGAGAGAAGTAGAATTAATTAAAGCCAAAGGAATTCCTGTTATCGCTTCCATGGGAGATGTGGCTGCTTCTGGTGGCTATTATATGGCGTGCAATGCAGATAAAATCTTTGCAGAAAAAAATACCATTACGGGTTCTATCGGCGTCTTTGCAATGATTCCGAATACGAAGGATTTAATGAATGATAAATTAGGCATTTACTACGATACGGTCATGACTAATAAAAATGCAGTCCCAATCGGAACTTACTATGAAATTGAAGGGCAGAATGCGGTGATGTTTCAGAATTTAATTGATAATATGTACAAAACCTTTTTGGAGAGAGTAGGAGCTGGCCGGAAGTTGTCTGTTGACTCTGTTCATGCTATTGCGCAAGGACGTGTTTGGACAGGTGTAGATGCCAAGTCTATTGGTTTGATAGATGAATTTGGAGATCTAGATGCAGCAATTGCGGAAGCAAAAAAACAAGCAGGTATTACGGAAATGTATATTGAAGAGTTTCCTGTCGTCAAAACAAAGGTCCAACAAATACTAGAACAAGTGACCGGTAAGGAAGTCGCAGCCTCGTTCAAGAAAGAGATGATAAAAGAAGAGCTAGGAGAACTGTCAACTATCTACGAACAACTAAAAGAAATTAAAAATATGAAAGGAATTCAAATGCGTATTCCTTGGAGTATTGAGTTGTAATATTAAAAATAGAACTTGCTTAAAGTATTAAAAATATCGGGAGAAGCAGTACGTCAAGCTTTTTATCAGTTGGCGGCAAATAAAGTTAGGACTTTCCTTTCTTTGTTGGGTATTGCTGTGGGTATTTTTTGTATTGTAGCGGTTTTTGCAGCAGTAGATTCTTTGGAGGATAAAGTCAAAGGAAGTATTGATTCTCTTGGGACTGGAGTGGTCTTTGTTCATAAGCTCCCTTTCGAGAAAATTGATAACAATAATTTCTACAAGTATATGCGCCGCCCCAACCCATCTTATCGAGAATACAAATTTTTGAAAGGAAAAATAAATGGAGCAAGTTCGGTAGCCTATAGTGCATTCCTTGGCAGAAAAACCTTTAAATATAAAGACAAAAGTATATCAGAAGTGCCTTTAAAAGCGGTGACTTATGAAATGGCAGAGTTGTTTGGAATGGAGTTTGAATATGGTCGTTTTTATTCCTATTCAGAGCATCATTCTGCCTCTAGTGCAGCCGTTATTGGGGCGTCTGTAGCAGAAACGCTTTTTGGTTCTATGAGTAATTCAATCGGAAAAAAGATAAAATATAAAGGGGCTTCTATTCGAGTTATTGGGGTGTTTAAGAAGACTGGAAATGATCCTTTTGCGGTAGATAATTATGATGATGTCGTTTATTTTTCCATGCCATTGGCGGCTCGTATTGCTAATTTGAAAACCAATTTTTTTGGAGGAGGTGGTAGTTTGATGGTCAAAGCAAAAGAGGGCGTAGATATAGAAGATTTGAAAGGAGAGATTGCCTCCAAATTGCGAGCAGTGCGACATATACGCCCAAAAGAAGAAAATAATTTTGCGTTAAATACCATCACAATGATTAAAAAATTATTAGAAGGTGTTTTTTCCGCATTGAATATTTCAGGGTTTATTATTGGTGGTTTTGCGATGTTAGTAGGAATGGTTTCTATTGCGAATATTATGTTTGTATCAGTCAAAGAAAGAACCAATATCATCGGTGTAAAAAAAGCTCTAGGAGCCAAACGTTGGTTTATATTATTAGAGTTTTTAGTGGAAGCAGTTGTATTAAGTATATTAGGTGGGTTACTAGGACTAGCCTTTGTGCGAATAGCCGTGATATTTATATCCAAGGCATTCCAATACGACATATCATTATCCGCAAGTAACATATTGATTGGTGTATTGATATCCGCCATTGTAGGCATATTGGCAGGAGTCATACCCGCATACAGAGCAGCTCATTTAGATCCCGTAGAGGCCATCCGCGCGTAGGGGCAAACCCAAGTGTTCATCCAAACCACCAAAGGTGGTTCATCCAAGTTCTTACCCAAAAAAACAAACCCAACCCAACCAAAACCCCCAACCCACCCGTCAAGTAAGTATAACCAACAAAAAAAGAGAAATATGAAGTATTTATCAATTTTTATTCTATGTTTGACATTCAGTTTTTGCACTAAAAGTGAGCAAGCAACACCCAAGACAATCACTGGAACTATCGAAGGAGAATGGCATTTAAGTAATGTTAGTGGAGGTCTACAAGGTTTAGGTTTAGACTATGAACTAGAAGAAGTGGTCTGGACATTTAGTGTAGACTCAACATTAACAGTAAAGAATAACATTATAACGCAAGGGCCAAAAGCAATTCATTCTGGTTTGAAAACGGGGATGTACAAATATGAAATAAAAGAGGCTAATGAGCAAACTAAGTTGATCATTGATGGAATAGAAAGCGAACCATTCGTAGTGACTGTAGATAGTTTGTATTGGGATCAACGAATGGTTGATGGATTTCGCACAGTAATGATAAGAAAATAATTCAAAACCAAAAAAAAACAGAATCATGAAGTACGCACTATTTTTGATATTAACATTGTCCCTGTCTTTTTGTACAAAAAAGGTAGATACAGTAGAAAAAACGATTCCAGATTGTATTCAAAATATACTGGAGAAGAACGACACTTATTTTGAATCCATTAAGCGTGTCAAAACACAAAAAGTAAATGGAGAGATTCACTATTGGTTAAATACAGAAGCAGAAGCTTATGACGGAGTGGAATACGTTATGAATGCCCAGTGTGATACCGTCTGTTCTTTATGTGGCGAGTGTTTGCTTCAAGATTGTTGGAAGGAATATGACTCGGATAAATGGGAAATTATCTGGACAAAGTAGTTAATCCATTGCTTCCCAAGCCTTCTTTACGTTGGCTAATACCAAAGGATAAATTAAATTCATCGTTTCAATTAAGCCAGGAAGTTGCTCATAACCAGTAGCTTCCTTGGCTATTTTTTCTACACTTTTATTTGCTTCTGCAAGTTTTTCGTTGCCGACAAAAGCTAAGGTAGATTTTAATTTGTGTGTAGCATTTTTCAGTGTTACAAAATCACTTTCTTTGAAGGCCGTATTAACCTTTTGAAATTCCTCGGGAATCTCTTCAAGCAACATGGCGAGCATTGTTTTTTTAGTTTCCAAGTCATCCATGACTAGAGAATCCAAGTAGTCTAAATTAATGTGTTCAAACATGCGTATCGTTTTTAGGCTTCGGTTTGGTTTAAATGTAAGAGTATTTTTTCATAAAGTAAGCCTGGATCAAAAGGTTTGACAATAAATCCGTCTAATTGGTGCTTTTTGAATTTGTCTCCTTCTTGAATTTGTGCATCGGCTGTCATCGCCAATATCGGCATTGAATTTATCTTAGAATTGTGATGGGCACGAATCGCTAAAGTAGCTTCATATCCATCCATAACGGGCATATTCAAGTCCATTAAGACAATGTCAATAGCTTTGCCTGCAGTGATAATATCCATGGCTTCCTGTCCGTCATTGGCAACAAGTATTTCCATTTCTGGCCAGCGCTTTGCTAATAATTTCTTGGCAACCAATTGGTTCATTTTATTGTCCTCTACGATTAGGATACATTTTGGATCAATGATGATGGTGTCTATTGAAGGCGCTTTTATATCTTCTTTAATTTCTTCAAGACCAACTTCTAATACCATATCGAAGAAAAAAGTAGATCCTTCTCCAGGAGTACTTTTGACCCAGATTTTTCCTCCTTGTTGTTCAATAAGATTTTTGGAGATGGCTAATCCAAGTCCAGTACCTTCAAAATTTCTTTCTTTGTATTTGATTCGTGTGAACGATTCAAAAATAGCATCTTGTTTTTCTTTTGGGATACCAATACCCGTATCCGCAATCGCAAATTTAACCAAAATACTATCCCCGCTTTGTCCTAATAAATTACAAGATATTTTGACATGTCCCTTGTCCGTAAACTTGACGGCATTTCCCGCAAGGTTAAATAGTATTTGATTGATTCTTAATTTATCTCCTTTCAAAATCGGAGGCAAATCAGGATCTATTGCTAATTCTAAAAGGACATCTTTATCTACAACTTTATAAGATAAGTTATGAATTAAACCATTGAGCATGTCGTGAATGTCAAAGTTTTTATTTTCAAAAACAGTTTGCCCATTCCTCAAGGAGGAGATGTCTAAAATGTCATTTAGAATACCTAGCAATTGTTCAGAAGAATAATGGATGGATTTTAAATAACCTCGTTGTTCATCATTCAAATTAGTATCTAAAAGTAGATTGCTCAAGCCCACAATGGCATTCATCGGCGTCCGCATCTCGTGACTAATACTGGCTATAAATTCCTCTTTTAATTGATTGGATTCTATCTCTAACGCCCGTGTTCGTTGGATTTTTTCAGCAATCTTTCGGTCTGTAATATCTCGGATAATACCCGTGTATATATCTGTTTTGTCAGAAAAATAAACAACTGAAATTAAGCAATTACGACGAGTACCATCTGGACGAATGATTTCTATTTCTCTATTTTTGACAGGCTTTTTGTAGCCGATATCTATAAGAACAGCCTTTGCTTTTTCTCCATCAAAAAAACGATGAAAGTTTGATTTAAGCATTTCACTTTCGGAGATTCCAAGAATTTCTAGGCCCGAAATATTACATTCTTTGGGATGTCCAAGTATCGTAGATAGATAAATACCATCACTAGAATTGGCAAAAATATCAATATATTTCTGATGGGTCTCATCCAATAATTTTTCAGATTTTTTTCGTTCTGAATTGTCTTGAATGATTCCTTTTAGTGTTTTGTCTTTGCTTCGATTAAAGGAAGGATCTATACTCAGTAAAAAATATTTTTCTTTTTCCGCAAGGGGAATTTTAATCGAAGTTTTATTTGATTTTTCCGAAAGGAAGGCTTCGACCACTTCACCCATCTTCTGAAGAAGTTGATCCTTTGTTTCAATATCATTATCGGTAAACGAATGAATAATATTTTTATCTAAAAAGATAATTTTCTTTGAAGCGATGTCATATTTCCAAGACTCGATATTGCCCATTTTGCGCGTCCAAGACTGCTGGGCAATTTGCTGATGTCTTTGTAAACCAATTTCTACTTTTAACAAAAGTTCTTCACTAGAGAATTGTCCTTTCGGCAAATAATCATGAACACCTGTTTCAAAAATAGTAAGGATCGCATCCTTTTTAGTGAGTGGAGTAGTGGCTATGATATACGCATCTACTTCGTTAACCAATGAACGGAGAATCTCCATTTTTTGAAGATTACAGTCTGCCACGTCAAACAAAACCACACATGGAGGATGATGCTCAAAATACATCATCACATGATTTGCGTTGGGTTCAATAACGACCTCATCGACACCTTTTAGGTCCTCCAAAATTAATTGGTGGAACCGAGCATCCGCCTGAATATCATCTACAACCAGTATTTTTATGTGTTTTTCCTTCATCTATGGAATGTACTTCCTAAAATAGTACCAAATTTAACAAAATTATTGGAAAGAGGTTGAAGTACCTACTTTGGTGTGTATAACATATTGCACAGTTTTTTGCAAAGGTAGGAAAAGGAGGTTGTAAAATATTGTCGACATAGCCTGCTACGCCTCCAGAAATTGTCTCGATTAAGAACA
>JAUTBZ010135900.1:0-13459 GCA_032361785.1 Lepetodrilus galriftensis
AGCCGACACAGCTACTGACCCTTCACCTCTTAGTATGATAGAGACCATCATCACATTCAAACCCAAGAGTGAATGGCGAGAGGGCATGACCTACGAAAAACTACTAAACGAGATGGAATCAACCCTACAGATAAAAGGTCTAACCAACTCATGGACATACCCAATCCGTGGGCGAATTGATATGCTTTTATCGGGAATTAGAACCCCTCTAGGGATAAAACTTTATGGTGACACAAGCGAAGAGTTAGCCATTTACGCCAAAAAGATAGAGCAACGGCTAAAAGCCTACGGAGGAACACAATCGGTATTTGCTGACAAAGCCAACAGTGGATACTACCTCAATATCGACCTAAAAGAGGAGAAAATAGCAGAGTATGGCATCAATAAAAATCTAATCCTAGATACCATCTCAAACGGTGTAGGAGGTATGAGAGTAGCCACACTCTATGAGGGAATCAAACGCTACCCAATATCAGTACGATATGAACAAAAAAACAGAAGCGACCTAACCACCATTGGCAATATTCGCATCAAAACCCCTTACGGCTATGCACCACTAAATACCTTTGCCAAACTCTACTACAAAGAAGCCCCCTCAATCCTCAAAGCTGAAAAGGGTAAAAAGGTAATCTTCATTTATATCACTCCTAATCAAGGAGTCACTTCACAACTCTATAAAAAAGAGGGAATGAAGCTTTTAGCCGACCTCAAACTACCCACAGGCTACTATTTCGAGTGGGCAGGAGAGAGCGAATACCTAGAGTCAGCAATGGAGAGACTAACTTTTATAGTCCCCATCACACTTTTTGTAACCTTTATCCTCATCTATATGGGACTCCAAAGCATGAGAAACGCCATTATAGTCTTCTTTACCCTACCATTCGCTACAGTCGGAGGGATAATCTATGTTGATATGCTAAATTTTAACTTCTCTATAGCTGTGGTTGTCGGTTTTCTCTCACTTATTGGAGTCGCCACTGAGACAGCTATTGTAATGATAATCTACCTAGAAGAGGCAGTACAAAAGGTGAAAGTTCGCAGCACCAAAAATATAAAAGAGGCTATCTATGAGGGTGCTGTTTTAAGAGTTCGACCAAAACTTATGACTGTATTTGCTATATTAGGTGGGCTTTTGCCAATTATGTATATTGATGGGGTGGGAAGTGAGGTTATGCAACGAATCGCTTCACCTATGATTGGTGGGGTGGTTAGTTCTGCTGTTTTGACTTTGCTTATTATTCCTGTGGTTTATTTTATGAGTTTGAAGAGGGAGGGGTAGCATATTCCCAAGTAGAAGCCTTGGGAAAAAGGTAAAAGCAGATTATGCTTTTATAAAACCATGTTCAAGAAGAAAAGGTTTAATATCAAGAGAAAGCATTGCAAAGTTTTCTGTTAATCTATCTAGCTTACCATCATTTCCGACCCAACTGTTTAAATGGGTAACCACATAACTCTTTTCACCACGTGTAAAACCAGCATAATCTTCAATGGCGTGACGAAGTGAAGACAAATAATTCATTGTTTCTTGATTTGACATAAAACGACCCTTTTTAAAAAATATTTATACTAATACTATAGCAGAACAATCTTAACAGAAACTAATAGTAAATGTTTTTTATAGTGAATTTATATATTTTCTCTTTTTTCTCATTTGCTTTACTTATGACTCTTCTTCACTAATTTATATAATTACAAAAATAGGCTATACTAAGGGTTATGAAAATACTACTCTTAGAAGATGACCTCATGCTCTCAGAAGTGATTGTGGAGCATCTTGAATACTATAACTACCATGTTACTCCTATCTATAATGGTATAGAGGCAGAGAATTTACTTTTTGAAGAAAAATTTGACCTGCTTCTTTTAGATGTTAATGTCCCTCTGCTTAATGGTTTTGAACTCCTAAAGTCTCTACGAGCATCGGGTAATGAGACCCCAACCATATTTATTACCTCTATGAACAGCTCTACTGATGTCTTAGAGGGGTTTGAATTGGGAGCCAATGACTACTTGAAAAAACCCTTTGAGATGGTGGAGTTAAAGGCTCGAATTGACAACATCAAACGTCACTTTAAGATAGATGATAAACGGCTGATGACGCTTTGTGAAAATATTACCTATGATTTTGAAAAATATATTTTGTCTGTTAAGGGTGTAGAGGAGACGCTTTCTAAAAAAGAGGGTGATTTTTTAGCCTATTTTCTCCATAAACGTGGAGAGGTCATCTCAACTGATGAGCTGATGGTAAATGTTTGGTCTTATGACACAGCTCCAACTGCTGCAACCATTCGTACCTACATCAAGAGGTTAAGACAGCTCTTAGGAGAAGAGATGGTGACCACCATTCGGGGAGTTGGTTATGTACTTAATTAAAGAGGAAAAACGAACACTTTATCAATTTCTTGCTCTCTATTTGGGTTCCTCTTTTGTTCTTTTTGCTGTTATCGCTTACCTCTCCTACCAAAAGGAGTCTCAATATTTCTTTGAGCAGAGTCGAATGCAGATGCAGATAGAGGCGAGTAGGCTCTCCTCTAAAATCATTCATGCTCATATGAGTAAAGGAAAATTCTCATTAGCGTGGGTGGTAAAAAACTTTCCCAATAAGATAGGATTTTATAATGAAAAAAAAGAGTCTATTGTTGCCTCTATTGATAAGCCTATAAAGTTTGATAAACCTTTTTATATGAATGGGAATCGAATGGTACTTGTAGACCGAAGCACTTTTGGACATTTGGGGGTTGATACCATTGTCATAGAGCGACAAGGAAATGAAGACTTTATAATAAATCTCCAATATAGAATAGCTTGGTTTCTACTCTTAACCTATCTTTTTCTTGCTGTTGTGGGTTATTTTTTAGCCAAACTTTTTATTAAACCAATCCAAATGAAACGACTTCAGTTGGATAATTTCATCAAAGACAGCACCCACGAACTCAACACGCCTCTCTCTGCTCTGATGCTTTCTGTTAACTCCCCAATGTTACAGAGTCCGAAGAATTTGGAACGTATTAAGTTGAGTGCAAAACGTATCTCTGCCATTCATAAAGACCTCACTTACTTGATGTTGGAGCGAAAAACTGAAAGTCCAAAAGTAGCCCAAGAGCTTTTACTTAATGATATTATGGAGGAGGAGTTGAGCTATTTGACCCTTTTAGCTGAAAAGAAAAAGATAGCCATAAATGTTGAGTATAGAAGCAAAATTTACTTTAAAATAGACAAAGAGAGTTTCGTAAGGCTCATTCATAATCTTATCTCTAATGCGATTAAGTACAACACGGTTGGGGGGTTCGTTGATGTGATTGTAGAGGAGAGACGTATCACTATTAAAGACACGGGTATAGGAATACCCAAAGAGCATCAAAAAGAGATTTATGAGCGTTTCTACCGAGCCACCAACCAAGTGGGTGGTTTTGGTTTGGGGCTGAACATTGTCCATAAGGTCTGTGAAGCTTATGGCATAGAAATATCACTCACATCTAAAGTAAATGAGGGTTCTACTTTTGTCTTAACTTTTTGAGGAGTAGGGGCTTTTTTTTCTTTGATTTTTCCTAAATTTTCTAACAGACATTTAACCCCTATAGCTGGGTAACGAGGAGCATTGTCACTTATGGTGTCGGCTGCTTCTTGTCCTATTTTGTTGGTAGCTGTAATGGCTCCATTGACCATGAGCATTCCAAAGTCAAAAATGGTATCTTCATCATCAGCAGGGGCAAAGATGGTATGAAAAACAGAGCTGACATCAAAAGCGAGGTCACGACACTGGGCATTGGTCACATTGTTGTCTGCCTCTTTTGAAAACTTATCTTTAATATCTGTTAAACTCTCTACGATGCTATCGTTACAAACCTTTGCCTGTTTACCATGCTCTATAAAACAGATATCATGCACTTTACAGGCTTCATCAATATCATCATAGGCATCTATACTTTTGTACTGTTCCATAAGCTCTTGACGCTCTTGGTTATTGAGTACTCTATAACTCTTTTTTGACTTATGCTTAATGTCAGGGTAGTTCTCTCCACAAAAACAGCCATAACGAAAGGTTTTGCTTAAGTTGTCATCGGCTAGAGCTTGGTTTTTGCAAGGGGTAGCTTGTAGAGAACTTATGATGAGTAGGGTGAGCAATGCTATTTTATAGAACATAGGAGGCTCCTTAATTTTTTTTCTTATCATAGCTTATTATGGCTTGTGCTATAGAGACATTATTTTTGATTTTTAATATTTTCACAAAGAATTTTTACATAATTTTCCAGTGCAATTTTTAGAGGTTTTCCTGTGCTATAGTCTGCTGGAAGAAGTTGTTCTGCTCTTTTACTTTTTATAGCAAATTCAAAGCTGTTTTGGTAAGTCTCTCTTGTCTTCTCTTCATCAATACTACCATCGCTATTTTTACTTTCACGATAAACGGCTATGGAAGTTCCACCCATTTGATTGACCAATGAGAAAGCTGGTATGTCAGTCTCACCATCACCAAGATAGATGATATTTTTAAATGGTATTTCAAACTTATCTAATTTATCATTGACTTTGTGTTGTAAGCCTTTTGCAATTTGAAATAGTTTTTGAGTTTTTATAGTGTGTCCCACTGTCTCTTTAGGAAAGTTTATGACTCCCTTCTTATTTTCATCAAGGGTACAGGCAAAGACCTCTTTAAAGTAGTGAGATAAGTTGTTGCCGTCTAATGCACCTTTTATCATCTGTGTAAGTCCACCACTGATTACATAGTATTCAACTTCTATATTGAGTTTTTTATACTCTTGGCTATGTGTAATGGCTGTAATATCATCAAAGATGCTGTTTTGACCATTATTTTTTGTGAGACCATCATAAAGAGTGATTTGTTTTCCAAGATTATATAAATCTTTATTTGAAACTTGGTAGGCTTCATTCTCTTCTATATATTCCAGTATGACCTTTATGTAACCATGTTCCATGTCATAATCGTCATCGGTAACTTTTAAGCTACATCGCTCCCAAAATTTTGATTCATCTTCTCCCCAGTGGTTTATTAATTCTCTTTGCTGATAATATGGTGACAAGGTGATGTCAAAATCCATAACTATCCCGATTTTATTTCTCATAGCAATATCTCCATTTATTTTTTAACTTTTGGTATATAGATGAAGCTATTTGTAAATTTATCTAAATCTTCATCTTTTGGTTTTTCATATTCATTTTTATCAATTAAATAGCAAGTGAGTGCACAGATTATTGCATCATAGTCATCATCAGTATTAATTTTGTCTTTCCACTTATTTATATTTTCTATATGTTCTTCGAGTAAACCAATCATCTTTTCTTTTTCACTCTCCCAATTATCATTTTTATAAGATGGTATATCGTCTGTTAAAAGCATTTTTAATGTAGCTCTAGGATAAACCTCAATAGTTGAAATATTTTTATTTTGAATATCTAAATGTGGAGATTTTACAATATTTAGTTCATTCTTGTAATGACTAGCTATATGTACCATTCTTGCTGTCATTTTTCCAATTTTATCTCCAGCTGGAGCAAGTACTTTTTCTCCATCAGTTACCATATATGTAAACCTAGCTGAATTGTCATATATAAATTGGTTCATCAATTCTCCAGTTATTTTCTCATCAGGATTATATAACTTTTCTGTAAAATCTCTCTTTTCTAATGGATTAGACAAATAGTAAGGAATCGCAAATGGTGCATCAATACCAATGATTGTATTATCTGTACCTTTTTGTTCCAATAGATATTTTACTAGTTTCTCATTCTTTTCTTCAGGAGTTATAAATAAACTCCAATTTTTAGTATTGATTATTTTCTTTTCACTCTTTTCTAGTTTTTTTTGTAGGTTATCTTCAAATTGAAATTCATAATTAACTGGCTTTTCTTTATGATATATGCATTCTATTTTATTATCAGCTGAAAATTCTCGTATAATCTTTTTAAGCGTAAGAGAACCTTCTATCTCTTCTAAAATAGCAATGCTTGTTTTGTCACCATACCAAGCTCCTAAATCAACACCAATATACTTTTTACTCATGAATTACCTTTTAAAACTATGTAGAATTTTTATTAGAGTTAAGTGTATCACTATTGGGCTTATTATTTTAGCTACCCAATGGTTTATATTTAAAAGATAAATCTCCACACCCTTTCTATACAATTCAGAGTAAACTAGCAAAATTATCTTTATCTACTTTAAAAATAAGAATCCAATCCTCTTTAAGATGAATAGACTCAAAACCTTATGCTATAATAATAAAAAAGGAGCTACCACATGGTTAATATTGAAGAGATTCAGCATGAAATTTTAACTGCATTAAAACCATTACACCTTGATAAAGTTATTTTATTTGGTAGTTATGCTTACGGTACTCCTACAAAAAATAGTGATATTGACCTCTATATTGTCACCAATGATGACTATATTCCTCAAAGTTATAAAGAAAAGAGAGCATTGGTTTGGGAAGTTTCTCAAAAGATTTTAGAGATACGAAAAAAATATGCCATTGACTTGTTGGTACATACTAAAAAAATGCATGAAAAATTTGTAGAATTACAAAGTTCTTTTTCTAAAGAAATTCTAGAGAAGGGTAGAGTGCTACTATGAGTTCTATTGTCGATGGATGGTTAGAGTCAGCAAGGGCTGATTTGAAAAATATTGAATATATTATACATGATGCAGAGTTAGCTCATATTGTGGCATTTCATTCTCAACAGTGTGTAGAAAAATCTTTTAAAGCACTACTAGAACATAAGCAAGAAGAAGTACCAAAGCAACACTCTACACTTAAGCTCTATGGGTTGGTTAGTGAACATATAGAAATTTTTATAAATGAAGAGTTATTGTCTGCATTTGATGACTTATATATTGACTCACGTTATCCTGGAAACTTTGGTCTTATGCCCTATGGAAAACCTACCATAGAAGATGCTGAAGAGTTTAATGAGTTGGCTCTGTACATTTATGATTATATTAAGAATAAAATAAATACTTAACCCTGCAAACTTACAAATCCCAAAAACCATATAAATATAAATAATGGTCGATTTATCAACCCTATCGTTCCTTGATACATTTTTATAAATGATTTAGATTTTTAATTAAAAACTTTTCCACACTTCTTGCATAAATTAAACTCTATACTTGTTTTGAAATTCAAAACAAAGAAAAAGGATTTAGAATGAGAGAGAAAAAAGTAGTAAAAGTTATAGCTGTTTCGCTATTGGTAAGTTTGGTTTTAGCAGGATGTGGAGGGACAAGTAGTTTAAATGATGAGGGTAATACAAATAGAAAAACTTCATCGTTACATATTTTACCTGTGATGAGTGATGAAGATGGTAGTTTAACCGATGCACAAGCAACCTATACCCTGACAGCCAATAAAAATGTAGATGTCACCATAGAGACTCCTGATGGAAATTGGACTACACCTATGTGGCGATACAACAATAGCCCTTTACCTTTGGTCATACGAGCAAATAGAGGTGATAAGATGACATTAAATCTTAATAATAAAGTGGATGCTGATTCTACCATACATTGGCATGGATTTAAAATTCCTGCCAAAGAAGATGGTGGACCAGACTTTCCTGTAAAAACCAATGAGAGTAAGACCTACAGCTTTACCTTAGACCAACCTGCCTCTCCCTTATGGTTTCATCCTCATCCTGATATGCAGACAGGAAAGCAAGTCTATATGGGTTTAGCAGGAGTCTTTTTGATAGAGGACAATATCTCCAAAGAGCTAGAGAAAACCAAACAGCTTCCATCAGAAGAGAAAGATGTGGTTCTTTTGGTACAAGATAGAAGATTTGCACCTCTAAAAGATGGTGTACGAGAGTTACAATATATGAACCAAAACATGGACATGGATGGAATGCTTGGGGATGTGGTCTTGGTCAATGGTTCAGAGTTTCCAAACTTAGATGTTTCTACAACACAGTACCGTTTTAGACTCTATAATGTCTCTAATGCTAAAAATTATGATTTTGCTTTTGATGATGGACGAGAATTTACTGTCGTAGCTACCGATGGTGGACTCATGAAGAACCCAGTGAAACTTGACCATATAAAACTAGGAGCTGCCGAAAGGGTAGAGATAGTGGTTGATTTTGCTAAAGATTCTGTGGGTGATAGTGTTAAACTTATTAGCAGAGCCTTTGAAGATGATAACATGGGCATGGGAAATATGGGTGCTAACAACAGAAGTACAGCAGAGGGACGAAGCCCCAATGGTACGGCTGTTGATATTATGCAATTTACTGTGAGTAAAGCTGAAACTGATGATATAACACTCTATACAACGTTAAGTGAGAAAGCAGAGATAAGCAAACGACTTGACCCAGCTTTGGCTGATAATGCAGGAGATGAACGAGAGTTTGTTATGACCATGAGAAGAGCTAATGGAGCGATGTCATTTGTTATAAATGGTAAAGCATTTGATGCCAATCGTATTGATGAGTTTATAGCGACCAACACGACAGAAATATGGAGACTTAAAAACGACTCACCTATGGCACACCCTTTTCATGCTCATGCCATTCAATATCAAATTTTAGATAGAAATGGTATCCCTGCTTCAGGTACTGATTTGGGTTGGAAAGATACCTTTTTGGTTCAAGCCAATGAGACAGTAAGGATTATTGGTAAGTTTGAGCCTATTAATCAGGGTGATTACATGTACCACTGTCACATCTTAGAACATGAAGATGCAGGAATGATGGGTTACTTTAGAGTGGGTACTACAGGTAATGTAGGTAATTAAAAAAAAAGTAAAAAGCACTTGACATGTTAAAGTGCTTTGGTTAGTATCATTAAAATAAAACCAACAAAGAGAAAACCAATGAAACGATACGCCCCCTGGGAGAAGGCTTTTAATAAAATTGCCACTCCATTTGAACACTTTATACATGCCCAGACAACGACGGGTATGATTTTGATGTTTATGACTCTGCTCGCACTGATACTTGCCAACACGCCTCTAACCGAAAGCTATGCACATTTTTTTCATACAAAAATAGATTTTAATGTTGGCTCATGGCAACTCTCTCATACTCTTCACCACTGGATAAATGATGGGCTTATGGCTATCTTTTTCTTTCTGATTGGCTTAGAGATAAAAAGAGAAGTTTTGGTAGGTGAACTCTCCAATCTAAAGGTAGCTATTTTACCTATTTTGGCAGCCATCGGTGGTATGGTTTTTCCTGCATTAATCTACTTTGCGATTAATTCAGGAGGAGAGGGTGCATCGGGTTGGGGTATACCTATGGCGACAGATATCGCCTTTGCCATTAGTGCTTTGGTGCTTTTAGGTAAGAGAATCCCTACAGCATTGGTTACTTTTTTAGTGGCATTGGCTATTGTCGATGACCTTGGGGCTGTTTTGGTGATAGCCATATTTTATACCGAGCAGATTCATATGTTGCCTCTGGCTTTAGCAGGTGGGGCTTTTTTAATTTTGGTGGTATTTAACCGTTTTGGAATTCATATGATATTGCCTTACTTTATTGTGGGGCTTTTCTTATGGTTTTTCATGCTTGAATCGGGTGTTCATGCGACCATTGCAGGGGTTATTGCTGCGATGGCGATACCCTCTAAACCAAAAGAGACCGAGTATGATTTTACGCGACACACCCGAAACTTACTTGATGAGTACGATGGATATGAGACGACAGAGAGTAAAGAGAGTGATGAGAAGCAAAAGGCGATTTTGATTAATATTCAAGATAGAATAGAAGCGATGAAGAGTCCCTCTGCTAGATTGGAACGGAGTTTGCATCTGCCTGTGGCACTGATTATTATTCCTCTTTTTGCTTTGGCAAATGCAGGTATAAGCATAGATTTCAGCTCCATAGGTACAACACTTTTGGAACCAGTCTCTTTAGGGATTATTGCTGGATTGATTTTGGGTAAAGTCTTGGGTATCTTTGGTGTTGCTTGGTTGGCGATAAAACTAAAAATAGCACAACTCCCTAAAGATAGCAGTATGGTTCAAATATTTGGTGTTGCTTTTCTTGGTGGGATAGGGTTTACCATGTCCATCTTTGTTGCAGACTTAGCTTTTGTGGGGAATGCTGAACTTATTTTTCAAGCGAAAATAGGAATTTTATCTGCTTCACTCTTTGCTGGGCTTTTTGGTTTCTTTTGGCTTCGATACTTCTCTAAAGAGCAGTAATCTTCTTTTCTCCACACACCTTGCACATTTAAAATCCTATACTGCTCTTATAACTTAAGCAGAAGGATTTTAAAATGAAAAAATTTCTAAAAATAGCGTCACTCTTAACCCTTGGTCTCTTTTTTGTTGCGTGTAATGATGGTGATTCAGAAGGATTCAGCAAAAGTGGAAAAGCTGGTTCCCTTGATGTTGTCTACTCGTCAGCCAAACCTTTGGTGGTGGGAGACAACACCATTGATATAAAGATTACCGATAACGGTAAGGCTGTAACCGATGCCAGCAAGGTAGAGTTAAAGGTGCTTATGCCTGAGATGCCAGGAATGCCCTATATGGAAGATATTAAGCTGATGGCTCCCAACAAAGAGGCGTACAGTGGAAATATTAATCTCTCTATGGGTGGGACTTGGCAGGTTAAGATTTTTATAGAGAGAGACGGGAAGAAGTATAAGATGAGTTCTTCGGTGATATTGTAATGGGTGATTCAATAGGTTAAAAAAATTGTTTAACCTATTGAACCGTAGGGGCGACCTCCGTGTCTGCCCTTCGCTCGCATAAATAAAAACTCAAAATCAAACAAAACCCAAAAAATCAAAAACAAGGAGATAAAAATGAAAAAATTATACACAGCATTGGTTTTGTCTCTAAGTTTAGAGGCTCAAACCCTACAAGAGACCATCAACTACAGCATTCAAAACAACTACCAACTCCAAATTTTAAAAGAGGAGTCATCTATAATAGATGAACAAAAAGAGATAGAAGGCTTTTGGGCTGACCCTGTTTTAAAAGTTGGCATAAACGACATACAAGCAGACCACCCTTTGAGCAGAAACATAGAAGCGATGCAAAATCACTATGTGACACTTTCTCAATCTATTCCCTTGTCAAACAGACTTGAAGTGGCTTCAGAAATAGAAGAGGAGAAGAGAAAAGCCGTTGAGCAGAAAGTAGAAGCGTTAAAGGTCAATATCGCTTTTTCTGTACGAAAAGCTTTTATAGATGCCAACAATGCTCAAAAAACTTTAGATATTTTAGATGAGTATATTGGATTTTTACATACCCCCATGAACCTACTCATTAGCCTTTCGGCTGTTGAACGAGATACAGTGGAGAAGTACATAAAAACGCAACTGCTTCAAAAATCTTATCAGCTACAGCGTGAAAATGCACTGCAACGTGTTCAGATAGCTAAAGAGAATATTGAACTGATAGGAAACTTGAAAATAGAGAACTTTTCAGATGAGGTGTTGTTGAGCAGATATGAGCAACAACCATTAGAAAATCTGCTGGCTCAAATAAGAGAAGAGAGTCCCGAACTGGCTCTGGCTACGGCTCTGAAAGAGGTAGCAAACAGAGCTGTGGAACTGGCACGAGAGAAAGAACAAGCAGACATAACGGTAACAGGTGGGTACTACCAACGCTTTGACCGTAATGATTATCTCTCTTTTGCTGTGGCGTATCCTCTCTATACTCATGGAAAACAAGAGCGACAAAGGGTTCAGGCTATGAAGAGGGCGAACATTCAAGATATTGGCTACAGACAGGCAAAGGTGCAACTGGAACAAGGGCTAAAGATTGCCCTGCATGAACTAAAAGCGTTACATCAGGAGTTGGAGATTTTAGAGCAGAGTAGGGTGAAGATTTTAAAACTCATAGCCAATGCAAAGTCTGAACTAAGTACAGGTGGTTCATTGGTTCACTACTATGAACTCTTTAGCCAAAAGACAAACAATGCTCTAGCGATAAATAAAAAATATCTATCTATAGCATTAATAGAAAATAGAATAACTCAACTATTAGGAGAGATATAATGAAAAAATTACTACTTATAGTGGCACTAATGAGACTCTCTCACGCTACTACCGTTGAACAACTTTTTAATGTGAAAACCATTAAAGTTCAATCTAAAACTGTAGAAGATAGTAGAACCTATAACGGTTATGTAGAGATTGCAGATGATAAGATGTATACTATCTCGTTAACTCAAGATGGCTTTGTAAAAGGTTTAACGGCTGCCAATATCTATGACAAGGTGGTCAAAGGTGAGAAGCTTTTTGACATCTACTCTCCTGAGGTCTATAAGGCACAGGTTGAACTGCTTTCAGCCAAAAGAGTAAGCTCATCTTTGGCTAAAAATATAGAGAAGAAGTTGGAGCTTTATGATGTCTCTAAACGCAATATTAAGAGGATAAAAAGTGCCAATAGAGCTTTCAAGTATCTCCCTTTTTACGCTCCCTATTCGGGAACGGTTATTGCAAAAAGTGTTACCGAGGGGTCGGCTGTAAAAAAAGGGATGGAGGTCTACAAACTGGCTGACCTCTCAACGCTGTGGGTTGTGGCTAAAGCGTATGAGGCAGATAGGGCTTTTATTCATAAAGGTTCAAAAGTTCAAGTAACGTTAAATGGAGATAAAAGAGTATATGATGGGGTAGTAGATTTTATCTATCCCATCGTAGACAAGGTCAACAAAACCATTGATTTTCGTATTACATTAGAGAACAAAGATGGTAAGATACAACCCAACGCTTATGCGACGATTAAGAGTATCTCATCGAGCAGTAGAAACTTGGTTCTACCTACAACTGCTGTACTAACAAAAGGAAGCAGACATTTGGTTTTTGTTCCGAGTGAGTATGAGGGTGAGTATAAAATAAAAGAGATTGAGGCTCAAAGGGTCTCTAGCACCCAATTTAAAATTATATCGGGTCTAAAAGAGGGAGATGTGGTGGTAAATAATTCGCTCTTCTTAATAGATTCAGATGTTGTGATAAATGGAGAGTAGGTTTGACCATGTCAAACGATATTGGCATAAATATTTGTTCAACACTCCTGCACCTTACAGACGTAAACGCCCTTTTCAAGGGTGAGTGCAAGGTTTGTCGCATTGAAAAAATATTTATGTTATGAAGTAAAGGATTAAAAATGAAAAAAACATACGAAGTAAAAAATGTAAAGTGTGGTGGATGTGCCAACACCTTAAAAAAATCTCTTTTAGAAGAGTTTGGTGAAGTAGAGGTTGACTTAGAGGTGGAACCTCGAAAAATTACCCTTGAAATGGAGGGGAAAGATGAAGAGAAGTTAAAACTAAAACTCCGAAAACTTGGTTATCCATTAGTGACAGATGAGCTAGGTGCTTTCTCAACGGTGAGTACGACAGCCAAAAGCTTTGTCTCCTGTGCTATCGGCAAAATAGACAATATGGATAAAGATAAATAAATTCTTATACTTTTAAGCTATAATAAACCCATGAAAAAGCTCATTAATCTCATTCTCCTCATCGCTATAAGTTTCTCTATAGCCCACGG
>JAUTBZ010135911.1:0-13459 GCA_032361785.1 Lepetodrilus galriftensis
CCCCCCCCCCCCCCCCCCCCCCCCCCCCCCCCCCCCCCCCCCCCCCCCCCCCCCCCCCCCCCCCCGCTCGCAGACCTGTATTATAAGCTAGGTTGCACCTGACCATTCCACAGCGGAATTGTTTCCTGTCAGGAATGTCTAAATAACACGGTGCCGCAGGGCTCCTCTTTCCACGTACACCTGTATGCAGGTGTGTGGTACTTGTAGAGTTAAACGTTACAAGATGGCGTCTAAAGATAGGCCTTTCATGAACCGTTGTCCGTCACGAATCTTCATCAACGTGTAATGGCATCGTACGCACCAGGTCCATCGCCAGCTTATCTGAAATGTCATGTGGCCGTTTTACTTGGCGATTCTGGCATCAGGGTGAGCACGCGGTCGATAAGAAGGAACATGTACGTGTGTCGAGTTACTGTGGCTCAACACACTCGTAACATTCCGAAGTGTTCCATTCCAGATAAGAAATATAATGCGCATTTGTTTTCATCCCGATACGAGATGCCTTTGTTATTTTTCTGATTCATGCCAATAATGAATAACAGTGTGTGTTCTATGGGCGGAATATCAACAACGTCCTTAGAACTGTGTTATGTGCACTGCAGCCCGAAATTCTTCTGGCATTTCATGCTGGCAATACGCATATCAAAAGCATTGCTTATGGTCAGCAGGGAACATCAGAGCATCGTTTTTATGTAGCTCTCATATCTACTACGATACCACCATCGAGCACTCTCGTAGCAAGCACTTAAATGGTACAAGCGAGTGCCATATGGTGGCCTCATATGTAGCGGGTATGAGAACTTCAAGAAACGATATACTAAGAAACATATATTTGTTTGTAAAGTAGAAGTAATATTTATGAAATTAAACAAGGGATACCTGCTCATATGCGTGAGATTATAAGAATCCATCATAGGTAGTCAAGTGGAATAGAAAGGTACACCCAAAGGTGGTGGAACTTTCGACCAGAATAATTATATTCAACATAAGAAATTAAAGATATTTTACTACATGCTTTCTACGAGAGTTCGGAACTCGACTGGAAGAATCTTGCACCAGACACCAGATTCTTCCAGTTCTTGATGACTACCAGTATTGTTTCTCGAAGCTATCATACCCAGTATGAGACCATAGCGCTGTCATAAGTGCAAGATCCTACGAGAGTCCTTATAGTCTTGTAGAAGATATGTAATACATTGTATAGACAGTTGTACATTCTTCGTTGTTGAAAACATAAGCTATATTTGTATGTCCAAAAGGGTTACTGTGGCTTAATTAATTTCGTTGAGTATATAATTGGCTGTTGACATTTCCACGCCGTGAAACCAGGGAAAGTAATCATGTCGAGAATATGCAAATTTAACCTACAGGTGACCAGGGTCGATATCAAAGCCAAAGCTAATTACCGACGGGCATGCTAATTAAAGAGTTAGACGCTAATTGCCGGACATTATTAATTAGAGACATCGATGCCCAAATTAGACCTTGTCGTTAGAATAACTCGTGTTATAAACTCGTTCTATAGGCTCACGAATAGGTTGATGTCTGTTAGCTGGTTAGGGAAAACTATCCAGACAGTATCACTTTTTGCTCTTGTCTTTTTTTCTGATTAAATATTTGACGGAAACCCGATACGTGCAGCTATAGAATACACCCAGACAGCGTTAGGTTTGGGATCTGACAACAGAACAAATAATCGAGTACCTGTATGTCAATATGTGTTGCCATACTATGCCTACGTATGAAAAATGTAGGCCTACAAGTATTGATAGCAACTGCAAACCTGAGTATGCAATGGCAATTTAAACTATGACCCCCCACATTATACTATGTGTCAAGACATTATAATACATTATTTTAGAAGACGGTGTTCTAGCTGTATGCTGGTCAACATGGTTTAGGAAGACATAGAGCGTGGTGGGCTAGCGGTAGCGGGTTCGAGCCTAGCTTATGCCATCATGTAGCACTCTTGAGCAAAGTGATAATAGATACACACTGCTCCAGTCCACCCAGCTGTAAAATGGATAGCTTGTAGGAAGAGACGTAATTGTGAATCATGTTGACATTCTAGCGCCTGATAAACGGCTGCTTGGGTTATAATAACCTACTCCCTAGGGAGTTGAGAAGGTGAAATGAGTGCACTTTGATCAATGCACAATTGACCATGGTAATAATGTAACGCAGTATGGGGTCATGCACTTTTACCTTCTGAAGTTATCACTGCTGGATTAGACACAGAATCTATTCTTTAGGGCATCTCGGGTTGCCTCCAGTATGAATAGGGTTAAAGGTACTATTTATTTTAAGGGAGAGAAAAATACATGAATTTCATTACAATTATTACAATTTCTGTTTTCATTCATATATTTCTCCGGTTGAATCGTCAATTGCGGCAAAACTGTCAAATATATATCATCATCAGTTTCGGTTATGATTTTAATGAGTTCTTTATTTACAATCTATTCTTACCTATAGGTCTACGTGTTACCTATTCGCATGAGAAAAGTACAGATGGTATAGCAATTGGCAATTCTCCTGAACGTACGGCAATGACAATGAAACCATAAACAATACAACATATAACACATTTATAAGGCCAGTGGCCATCTTTAATGACTTTGTGTTATTGATTTGACTTTCGTCTGAATCATCTTCCGAGATAGAGACAGCTGAATTAGTTCAGACACATGGTGCCAGAATTAAGGCATAGGCATAGTGTACACAAACACAGGCAGGGGAGGTTAACGGAACGGCGAAATCCAAATTAAGGTGGAAGACATACAAGGTGTGAACACGTATTGCTTTATCAGGCAACATATGCCGTGCATTAACCATTCAAACAGCTCGTTACTTATTAATAGGAACACCTGTGACATATTATTCATGAGGAACCTTATGTTAAACGCCGGTGCTGCTTATTAATCATCTTCCACAGTTAAAAATATCCCCGGAGTTAATAATTTTAAAACGATCATATTCAACCAGAATACGTAATACTGGAAATCGACCTGTAATATCTTTATTGCACATTAATATTCCCGTGTGAATACAATAATATCATCTTCGTTTATATGAATCGATAGTTTATGTATTATATCGGGAAAGTATGTGGGAAGGTTAGAATTGTATACTATATATATATTGTAAGAATACTCGACTAAATGAGTTCATTTACTGTATTTACGAGTTAATGTATTTACGATAATGTAAACGTCGTTATGTCAGCAACTAGAGACAGCTGCGCTCAATATGCCATGTATGCCATGGTTATCGTTGCTGAAGAACAGTTCATGAGATATGGATCGTTCTAGCTTGTTATCAACGTAACAGTATGGACCCATGTCATTTTCTCTAAAAGATTGCAAACGCTGATAATTTGTCTTTTGCTTTTTTTTAAACAGAATATGGTTCACTCTTGTATCTGAAGTATTATCAATATGATACCCAATCATTTTTACGAGATGTGAACTAAATTTACAATTGCCCCACATTTCACAACTATTACGTGCGAAACGATGCTTCAATAACTAATTGGTTTGACTTGTAGTTATAACTTGGAAATATTTATGAATATTTTCTGCACAAAAAACGTGCATGCTTCCGTGTATGAAAGGTTAATCACAGTTTTAATAGTGTTGTCAATCTTAGGAAGAATTTCAGAAATACCGATATCGTCATAGTTGATAGTTGGCCCAATATAAAAACACATTACAGATTGTAATAACTCACGCTGTTGATAATTAAAGCATGCAGACACGACCGGGATGACGACGAAATTGAATAAAAATGAATAATATATGACCCCTCGATATTTCGACAGCTAATTAAATCTTGTATACAGCCACTTAATAACTTTTCAGAATGCACATTTGTAACATGTAGTTTGATTTAATTTAATACGTACAAGTATCTTTGAAGACATTAGACTATATTTCTGAATCACAACTTTCAGTAGAGGTCTATAGTTAATAAATGTTCAGGCAAAGTTGCAACCAAAGTCTGATTAAAATAAGATGTGAAAATTAATCTCCCCAGATATATTAGTATGGTATTTTGGAGAGTCGCTAGTTCGCTAGTTGCCGCCTGAGTGATTTATCCCACCAAATATACGAAGAGCAAAAACCGAGATCTGATTTTAATGAAATTGGTGACAACCGTGGCCTAAGACATGAGGAACCACAGTAAATCTCCTTCTTGTTGAGTCTCACGCCCTGTACAACGCAAAGAAATGTCGAACGATGTTCCAGACTCGTCCATCGCGAAGGACAAATTGCCATCCTATCAGAGCGGCCCATCATTCTCAGGTCCATTCCTAATATATTCTCAACACCAACCAGTAAAATAAACCAGTAGATACTAGTATGCACTATATACGTTTACTGGTCTACCAAGGCGACACACAGATATAGATGCTATATTACAAAAAGAGCTTACATGGGTTCAACCATTGCAACAAACGGACATATAGTGCATGACAGATTCTGGACGTGGTTGACGGTAACATATGGCTATTTGTTCATTACGGAAAGTTCAATGGGTTCGCCTATGGTAATGTTATTAAGGGGCGATTAATTTACACGTAAATTGTTCTGGTTAATCGAGTGAATTCGTTGTGCTCTACTTAATCGAAATGTGATAGAGTTGTGATTATCGCCTTTGAATTGACGTAGCAGTACATTAACATTTATTATTTATTTATTATTATTACATTATTATTATTAATTACTCCGGTTAATGTACAAACGTCAACTCATTTCACCTTCTCAACGCCCTGGGGAGTATATACCCCAAACTGTCATATAACGTACTATTGGTTAACATTCTCAATTCCGTCTCATCCTTCTTGTATAGCTATGATAACATTATTACCGTAGCCTAACTCATTTCTTTGTTCTTCTGAGTATGTTTATAAAGGTCGAACAAGCTATACTTCCCTGGCTAGGCTACAAATTGATCAGTTGATGATTGAAGCATAAACACTTTCAAACATTACACCAAACGTTTGTTTTTTCTTTATTTCAGGCTGAACAGCAACGAGAACCCGTTCCTGCCCGGAGGTGAGCTGGACAAAGAGACGGATGACCTGCTGAAGCGAGCCACCATTATCAGGGATCAATTTTTATTGGATGACGAGGCCAAGAGGCGTCTGCTGGACCAGCAATCCAGTCCCCCTGGCGACAGCAATGTGGTGCAAGAAGGACAGATAACGCCAGCCCACACCAGTCCTGTGGCGAGATCCAAAGAAAACGGCCAGTCAGGAGAACCTTCTTCTCCTGGGTCTGCGCGCGCAGACTCGACCAAGGACGCATCCGGTTCGCCCGAATCCCCCGGTTCCCCACAAACTCGCTCTGCTGTGCCAAAGGACAAGAAAAAGGGGAATAAGTGTTGTAGCATCATGTAGCATCCGGACATGCGCAGTGAACTGTCATCCATGCATCATCATGATAGGTGTATGTATGTCTGGACTGCTTCGACAGACAGACAGACAAACGGGCGGGCAGACGGATGATTTTTTTTTGAAGATCCGAGCTTCCATCTGAGGATACTGGATCTGTGGTGCGTGTTCCTATTGGAGTCTGCAAGCTGGTCACCATCCATTATGGCGACATTGCAAATTTACAGAGTGTAAATTCCTGACCACTCTTGTGCATGTTTCTATCCAATGTGCAGTTGTCTTTGTGACATTTCTTCACGTAACAAGTTCAAAGGACGCGCCTACGCAGTCGGACACACACTTTGATGACCGCGGATACCTATGAAATGCTTTTTTGTTCATTTGAGAAAGCTTGTGTCAGCACAGTCCCGTCTGAGATTAAAGATTCGCAGACAACACCAGGGTTAAAACCAGAAATATCCACAAACCAAGTCATCGCAAGAAACCAATGTACATGGCAGATGTACATTGCACCAGTAGTCAACCCACTGCATCCAGCTATAGGGAATATCCTGTAGACGTAACGTTCGCCAGTTCTCGCGCGACTTCGACCATATATAGAAACGTGGTCATTCGCTTACTTTACGTAGTCTGCAGACTGCAACATTTGGATCTATGTGATATGCAAGCACGCTGAATGATGGAAGTTCTATATCGATGAGGCGCCTTTGCTAGGCGTCTCCGCTAAGCGTCTCGGCGACGTCACTGTCGTTTCGAGCACATAATTTACGCCGCGGGCGTAATTGATGATGTTGTAAGTCTCACTACGTCCTGGATTAAATCCAATAATTGTATCTATAAGCTCGGTGACGTCAAGAAGACGTTTCAGGGGATTTATTTATTGTGTATCGCATTGTTGTGGATTTCCGAGTCGTTGTGTCCACATCCTATTTATTGGGTGGGGGATAGGGGATGGAGACATAGGGGTGGGGACGGGCGAAAGAGCTTGTAGTACCGGACTCTGCTTAAATATAATTTGTTTTGTATTATTTATTTTTAGAATGAAACAGCAATTAAGTCGTATTCAGATTTATTTGCATAAAGTCTTTTTTAAATCTGAGAAAAATGTGTATTTGTAATTTTTGCAACTTTTCCTCAAAAGAGACATCTTATGTGGAATACGAAATGTAAAGAAGATATAACAGACAATAAGAAATATATATAGAAAATATCACAGAACATGTATCACTGTGCATGTGATTACAAACTCTTCCACAGTGTCGTATGCATATTTCTACATGTCTTCTTAGAGCAAGACCGAGTTCCTTGTCGCTGTCATGAGCCTGAACCTATATACTGACGAACCAGGAGTGAAGTGAAGAACAAAATACATGTACGTTATTGGACTTTTATTTGTATAATTCCAATTGATCTTTCCCTACGCCAACTACGGGAAAGAACATTCCGGGTCCCGAATTGGAATTGAAAATCTTAACCTTCAGGTTATCGTTCCCCGAAGCTTTCGTATCTATCATGGCGCTTTCGTATACAGTAGAGACCATGGCACCCTCTCAAATAGATTTATCGGCGATAGTTACGAGAGCATAATGCTATCTTGAAGACTACGAGCGCTTCATGAAATGGTACCATGCATTGATGGCAGTAGACAGTGCTAGACACACACATCATTGTTAATTATTTCTCCTGAAGTGTATCAGGTCCAGTGTATCATCTCATGTCCTCAATGTATTTTTATGAAAGTGCAACTTATCACGAAACTCCAACATTACTGTCGTCTAGCGTTAATTATATAATACAGAATACCAGTAGATGTGCAATTCTAGCTGTGTCGTGCCAGGCTTACTAATACCAAGCAGGAAGTTATAATAATTGCGATGTATCTGAGCATGTAGTCTACTACAAGGCCGTAGTTATTTGTTTCAATGGTTTACGGTTTTTCTGTGATCCATTTGGCTCGGGCGGTTGAAAATATATAAATAAATATTATTTTATATTTTGGCCAGTCGGTTATGTACGACGCTTTCCTTCAACAGTAATTAGGATAATTTTCAAAAGACCTGTGCACTGTTGGCGAAATATCATAAAATTAATTATTTCTATTTTCCAAATTGGAAACTATTGGGTCAGCGGATCCGTAAATCCAGGGAATGAAATAACTATGGCCTAACATAGGAAAACCAGCTTTTAATAGTCTGAATACAACAGAACCAGCGCTATTATTAAATGTATCGGCTTACTTACGTTCACCTCAAATATGAACAGTCACAATCATTTATCAAATACAAATGAGAACTAGAGTGTCATGTAAAGCCAGGTGCGGCATTTTTAATACGTTTTTATCAGAGGTAACATAACGCCGCTACACCGTCTAATGCTTCGTTGCTATGCGATGATTTCTGGAACTGCGTCGCAGAATTTCTCTCGATCATCCCACGGTTTAATATCCTGGCGTTAGATTGAATACACTGCTGTGATCTCATAATTATGAGATAACCGTATTGCTGCAGTCAGACTGACACAGAAGAGTTAGTAATGCGTCCATATGCGAGCCTTCCTGGACGAAGTAATAGCCTACCAATACTAGACTACATTAGTCTCGAGACAAAACGTCTCCATAATGCTTCTGCTATGTGCTATGTGCTATATGGATATCGATATAGCTGAATACATATAACATAGACTTCTGAATTTCTGGACTACAATACGTTATAATTTAGCAAAATGGTAGTCATACAGGAACATAGATATTTGTATCATTGCTTCACGTAATGATTATACTCCAGTGCCAAAATGTCGTTTAAATGACAGGCGACCATTCTGACGCAGCCTAATTTTGAAACATTACAATAATACTAATATGGACCTATATATATATTTGTCATCATTGCTTCACGTTATATAGGCCTACTCCAGCAAAATGACAGTCGACCATTCTGTCGTAATTTGGAAATATGACCAGATATTTGACATATTTGACACTACTGCTCCACGCTAAAACTCTAGCAATACGGCAGTCGACCATTAATTCTGTCGTAGGAACACAAGTACATACTAGTAGTCCTACATATAATACTAGTTGGCCTATATTTGGCATCCTTGCCACCTTAACACTGCTCCACGTTCTGTCTCTTTAAAGATGCACTGGCCATCGTTTCAGAGATTGGTATGCTCTATATATATTTGCGTAAATGCCTCATCTGAATTAGAAGGTTCAGCAAAAGCCGGGTTTAAAGGTCGACAACCTATCACAGTTAGACATTGGAAGCAAAGGAAGTACCTGTCAGAATCATACCAAAAGAGGTTTAGGACATCCGGCATGGTTTCCGGTCAGATGGATGGGTTTAGGTTACAATCATACAACACGTCAATAGGACAAGTCTTGATCGAGCTGGAACCCTTATTGTGGATTAGGTTAATCTCGTCAACTTAATATCCAAGTGGACGTTTTAAAGATATATTGGACAGTCGCAAGTTGGTCATCTCCATAGATACTGACAGCTACTGGTTTCTTAACTAAATTGGAGCGGACGAAGTGATCTTATTTTAATGACATTGGAATTAACTTTGTAATGATTGGATTATCTATGATCCTAAATTTGTCAGGCATTGGGTCCAGAGTGATGTACATGTGTTAATGCATTAAGTACGTTCTTGCTATGCAACATATAATGTATACTATTCCTATAATGTACAGTAGCAACAGTACGTAGGCCTACATTAGAAAGGTCATAACTGTACATACAAATTCAGACCAAACTTCAGTTCCGAGTACATGTACATGAATCATTTCCGGTTTTGTAAAAGATCAAAAGACAATTTCCTGAAACTTATTTTTTTCGGGTTTAGATCCACTTTCAAGATTCTTTCAGATTGCACGTCTTATAAGCTGGGGAAATTCGTAACGTCCATAGCGCTAAATGTTGCAGTAAACCTGTGAGCACCGGCTGGTATTGACAGACGAAGCAGGATAACTGCATTGCCATGGTACAGAAAACGTATCCTATGTTAATCGCGCAAGAAAGGGAACTTTTGCGAACATTGATGCCGGGCTCACGGGACGGGATTTGAACCCGCGGCCTTTGGCTCCAAAGTCCAACGTTAATAGAAGAAACAGATTAATGTCTCCCCAACTGGGATTCATGTCACATTTTACAACTTGTTTCAATCCAATACGACATTTAGTCGCCTGTATACTTGATTCAACTTCATAACATACTGAGCAGTTTATTGTAGAAGACATTACATATTTTGTTTCAACTGTAAAATTAAACACATACACATATTTTACCAATGAAAACAAGATTCCTGAGTAAGCTTGAAAGCGCGAATAAACAACTACATGTAATACCGCGTTTATATATTCGTTTTCATACATAGGAAATTAAAGATATAAATAACTAAAATCGATTTTCTGTTCGTTTCTGCTATTCAAAAAGTTACCGGAAACGAACCAAGATAAATAAATAAAAAGTCATTGTCTAAACGTATTAACTGGAATATAAAATATACCTCGATCAATAATACATGTATCTTTCACAACAGCAGCAGCTCAGTGCGTTGCACTTATTAATTTAAGAAAATAACTTCTATGCAATGCTTGGTTCTATAGAAACATATGAAAATACAATCACAATTCCACATACCCGGTATATAGAAAATAGTGCAATTATTAAATATATGAAAATATAAAAAAATAATATAGTGGGTGGATTGGAGGAATAATATTTTTGATTTACACGTGGACAGATTCTCACCAATATCACAGCCATGTGACAAGTGACAGACTGAATAAGACAATCATGCTCGACATACCAGTATTTACATTATCTACAAAACGTGAACATTCAAACTTGAGAAATAATAATACATGTCTTGTAAAACTTAAACTATGATAATTGACACTGTACCTTGCACACAGACATACAATAACGGACAATAGTATACGACCGTCATTGTTAAATTTAGGCCCTAGACCAAACAAATAGTGACATTATTTAGGTATTTTCTAGTGTAGGCCCTACGTTCATTAAAATATATATCCCCATTAGTTCAAAATATACTAGTACTTCATGCCAATTATATTTTGGACAACAACGTTTTTCCAAACCATTTCTGACGAATAAAATGTGTTTAAATCAATAGTATTTTCCTCATATCATGTTAAATAAATTCAAAAAGATTAATGTGGAACATGTGCAAACAATCGTAATAATTCCTCAAGAATGTATGTAAATCTAGAATGCTTAGTAATAAAAACAAATATATTTCAGTTAATGTTGGACATAAACTTCCCCTCGTCAGTTAAAGGGACAATTGTATATCTTACAGGAATGTCTTTAAGCATAATACCGACTACGATCGCCAGCAGAAAGATAGGAATTACCAAACTCATAGTACTATAGTACTTATACCGACGCGTGGGCTGTGGCTGTGTAGGGTTAGGGGTGGCGGGGTGGGGTGTGGATGTGTGGGGTGAGGATGGGTGGGGTAGGGCATGGGTCAGAGGACGCACGCGGCCATACATTGATTGTACTCGTCGATGTGAAGATACTGAATCGCACACACCTGGGAACAGTAACAGAGATTACCGCACGTTGGGTCAAGGTCGTATAAGACAGAATTATACTGGAGGTAACGTTTAAAAGCCGGACTCTTTTCTCCGAACTGCGTCGTCAGGTACATGAAACTTCCGGCGCTGCAGTCTGGAATTTTGTAAGCGGTCGTAGCACGATATTCCTCCGCCCATTTTGCATTCCCTGGGTTCTGATTGGCCAGGGTAAGGTTTAGGTAATACTGGTAGTAGTCTTTGATCTGCCCTGTTGTGGGGGAGTATTGGTAGAGCCTCACCCCAGGGTTGTTCGCCCCTACTCCCGGTAATGGACTCTTCCAGGGCGTGATGGCGGGGCTGAGAAACATCACACTGCTCACGGGGCCTGAGGCTGAGGGAATATCAGAAAGAAAAGGCGTCAGATTTTTAAAACAACGCTTGACAAAATGCCAGGTCACCCTTTGATATTATTGGTCTGGGAACCATTGGATGAAGTTCTTATAGCTTGTTCACTAAGAGACGCTCTAGTAGTGATCATCGGGAAGAGATACCAGAGCGCTATGACCACTTAGTGGACATGAGACCTTCATAAAAGGGTTCCTATAACAATAACATTTGGTATTGTAGTTTCAAGGATACAATCTTCTGCTAGATCTTGGTCCAGGTATGGATAATTTAATAAAATATCATTTGGGGAATACTCTTATCAGAAAAACGTTAAACATTTTTTATTAGCCATGTATAACTTAATAACCTAAACGCTTCATGCATACTGTAGTTTTACAGATTCAAAATCAATGGGAACCGTATCACGTTAACACAACGTTAGATTGTATGAACAAACTGACGCAATTATTAGCTGATGAGCTATCTGGTACTGCATCCAGTAAAAGCACCATGCAAAGAAACATATTTAATTAAATATGTTATGCTTTGATCGTTAATGGCCTTACAGACCAAAGGCGAGCGAGTTAAATTCTATTGAAATTTGTCGTTGCGGATTTCGCTTTTAGTGTGCAAGCATATAGATAAATCATACGATTCTCAGTATCTCGGAATATATATCGACGGGTTTGTCGCCGCGAAATTCGGATCCGGTGTGCATGGACCTTTAAGGTGCATACAGACCTAACGCGGAACCGGAGCGAGTCCTGCTACGCTATCCCCGCACAGATCACTTCTTATAAAAAATGCATGAACTGTCCACACCTAAATCGTCCGGCAAACCGGTTTACCGCACAGTTTAGGTGTGGACAGTTCGTGCATTTTCATATGTGCAGAAAACGCAGCGGGGAGTCGGGGACCGCTCCGGTTCCCGCGTTAGATCTGATCACACCTTTAATGTTGAGCTGCGGGAATCGTTCACCAACACACTACAAACAAGCCCCGGCACTCACGAGTGGAATCCTTGAGGAGTCTGAAGGAGTCGGTGTGCTCGTGGCCACAGAAGTGGGCAGCAATGGTGGCGGAGAACTCCTGGACGAGCTGCAGGTACTGGCGGTTGAAGCGGGGATAGAACCAGGTCATGTTCTTCAGCCGCTCGAACGATCCCGGGCAGATGTGTGCCACCACGTATACCTGATGGCATTTAAGGAAACATACCCGTCAGGTTAAAAAACAAAACTTACACCAACGGCATATTAAACTGGACACAAGATTACGAAACGTTTGAGTACGCTTTCATGCTCAACTCAAAGTCCTAATCATAAATCCACATATAAAATTTAAGCTTGAGCATGAAATCGTACTCAAAAATTTCGTAATCTCGGGGTCAATCTTGACATCAGATAATATAAGGGACGTTCAAAAGCAACCAACCGTATAGTAAACTGGAAAGGTGCATCATGGTCGAAGACATTACGCCAATAATATACAGTAGTCAAGCTTACGTACACGTCATGGTCAAATAATAGTCTTACTCGACCGCATAGTAAACGGGGCATCGTCTCTCGAAGCTCTCGTAGTCATATGTACAATGAGACCATAGGACTCTCGAAAGTGTCCGATGGCCATGTATAAGATATCGCTACGAGGCTGCTTAAATTGTCTCGTAGTAGGCCCCATAGTTATGCGAGCTTCAAGAAACGATACTAGACAAGCACATATTATGGAATTACTGTCGTTTTTAGAGGTTGGAGACCCATGTAGCTAAGGTTCCTCGTCTTAGATTCTATGAATTGAACTGACGTTGAAAGCCATGCCTTTGGACCGAGGTGAACTCTCACCGGTTCTGAGGATTGCATAGTGCACAGCCAATCTCATTAAAATCAGATTCGAAACTTTGCTTAGATATTTGGGCACTCATTGAGCAAGAGAATGTCAACCGAGATCTGACTTTAATTAGATTGGTGCCTGGTTGGCTAGCGTGAAGTGGGTATATATAGGAGCTATATACTATATTATGATCATTCATCATTTGCCACTTAAAGGCATAATATCACCTGGATAATGGACAAACGAATTTCGATCTGAGACTAATTGCGCTTGATTTATCCTCCCACAAGTTGTTATTTAGT